>PGFW01011467.1:0-10523 GCA_003123925.1 Haematobia irritans | reverse complement strand
TTCGAAATCAAGTAATGCTAAACAAGCGTGAAACACTTAAGAAGAGGGCGAAGGCGACTAAATTGACAAATAATATCGATAATGTAATAAGTGATAAATGGAATTAGAAATTTATTGTTCCTATGAATGGGGTATATAACATATAAAACAAGTATCATACGCCGTAAGTCGGGCAGTGCCGAATCTTATGTACCCTCCACGCCATGGGAACTGCGTAGAAACATTCTACGAAAGACTGTCATCCACAAATCGAATTACTTGGGTTAGTGGTATCTTAAAAACTTGCTTAACATCGCTTTTTATAATTGTGATTATCATACGTGGTATATATTAGAACAAAAAAAGGTTTGTATACGGTAATGTCTACAAATAATAAGCGAATCGATAGGAACTTTTGCACGTAACGTAGAGAGCCAGAAATTGAATATGGGGGCGGCTTATATGATGGGCTATTACTAATTATGAACTTTTATATGACCAAGTTTTTGGTGTTGATTGGGATCGATTTATGTGAGGGCTATATATAAGTCTATACGACCGATATGGAGCGCTAGTTGGCAGCGGTTGTTAAAACGGCTCATATACTAGCACAATCTACAAGAATTTTCAAACGCCTCGGATGAAATATGCTCCTCCAGAGGCTCCAAAACAAATCTCGGTGAACGGTTTATAACTGGCTATATATGATTATGGGAGCTGATATGTACCACTTTTGACATGGTTGTTAAATATTATATACTACCACCACGTACAAATTTCAACCAGATTGGATGAATTTTGGCTTCTTCGCAAAAGGCACGCGAGATCAAATCTAGAGAGAGATACGGTTTTAATATGGAGGCTATATAAAGGGTGGATAATAAAATTAGTAAAGGACCCGCATGTCTAGAACTGTGAAACAACAAGAATAAACGCCAAGTTCTTTCGCTGATATATATATAGCATCTCTCTTTTGCAGATTACTCAATAATAGAGATAAGCTACAATCAACACGTTCGTTAAAGTTATCCAGACTGTATTATGAATGGGGCGATTATAATAATAATAGATGTATAGATGGCACTATAGATAGATATATATATATATAGAGATACATTGTGATCGTCCATAATCGTGCGCGTACAATCGCAAAATAAGTGGAAAATTCGATGCAAAAGGGTCTCTTAGAAGATGTGAAGACGAGTGATGACTCAGTGAGTGATAAGCAGAGAATATAGGAATGCTGTTAAGAATGATAGTGGTGTGAAGAGCCGCCACCTCAATCGTATAGATAGAGAAACATTGCAATTTACGCTCGTCGGTTGGATGCACATTAGCTAAAAAAGAACTTGCATTTAGCGCTTTACAAGGTGCAATTGGCTCAAGAACTAAAGCCTCTTGACATTTTACCAACGTCGTGAATGGGCAGAATGGTTCCAAGAAATGGCAACAGAGGTTGATCAATTTTTCGAACCGAAATCATCTCAGGTGATGAGGCACATTATTTCACCATCAGTGATTTCGTGCAAATAAACATTGCCGATTGGCGCGCGAACGAGAATCAAGAGTGATTGTCGAAAAAACCTAATGCACCCACAAAGAGTGGACTGTTTGGTGCCGGTTCTATGCGGCTGGCGGGCATCATCGGGCGTAATCTTTTTTTCCAAGAATGGGCCGGTCAGGCAGTTACTGTGAATGGTATTCGCCTATCGCGTGAGATGATAAGAACTTTTTATGGCCGAATTGGAAGATAATTGGATGTGGACGATATGTGTGTTTCAGCCAGGAGTCGTGGCACTTGCCACACAGCTAACCAGAAATGGCCTCTTTTTGCGCAACATTGCATGGCCGTGCTTATCTCACGTAATGGGCGATGTAATTGGCCGTCCAAGATCATCCGTGAATTTGGGAAGCGTTGGACCTTTTTTCTTTGGAGTTATTTTGAGAAGAAAACGGTGTACGTTTCGATATGCCAGCAACAATTCAAGAGCTAAAGGATGAAGATAATTCGGCACATTAACGCATGTAATAAACCGTCCCATTATGCTGCATGTTCATCGAAATTGGACATCGGCATGGGGGTGTTGGGCCACAGAGGATGACCCCTTTGTGTCGCGGGGCCCATTTGGCCGACATTTTGTTGCCATGATGAATTGAGTAATACAATTATATATGAATAAATAAAATTACAATAAATATTTGTGTTTTATTCAAAAATCAACATGGCCCATTGATTTAACGCACCCTTTATAATTATGGATGTATGACCAAATTCCTGCATGGTTTGGGTGGATACGGCATATACTAACATGCTAAGTACCAAATGTCAAACGACATCAGGAATGAATTATACTGCTCTTCCAAGGGGCTCGCGGAGGATCCAAATCTGAAGATCGGTTTAATATGGGGGCCTATATATAAATTAATTTGCACGATTTCGACCGAATTTTTGCATGGGTGTTTGAAAGGCCATATTATTTATTGAACACCAACGTACCAAATTTAATGAATAAGATGAATTTTGGTCTTCCCAGAGGCTCCGGAGGTCAAATCTGGTGATCGGGTTTATGTCATTGGAGACCATATTACACCCAGAAAAAAGTGCTTTCGAAACTAAAAGGAAAAAATTTTATACAATATTAGTTTATGCCATTTTTATTTCCATTAGGTAATTTTTGTGAAAAATTATAAAATTTATCTGTTTTCAGTAAAGAAAATATGTAACTGTACGCAGTTAGAGAATAGTCTGTAACTAGAATAAGGCTGGAATTTTAGCTCATACTATTTTCCTTCGCTGGTATAAGAATTACTACTGAAAAAGAAATTTTATTCACCGATAACAAAGCATTCGTAAAAATAAACAAAACGAAGCTAAACGCTAAGTTTTCTCAAAATTAGTAAAATTTCTTTATAAAATGATAATTGGGACTTCCGTTTATAATAGAAAGTTTTCATACATACGCCGAACACTTGGCAATAGAAAAATATTTAGTTATTCGTACTAAGGAAGTATGCAATCCTTTCAAAAACATTAAGGAAACAACTTGTTAGAATATAGGAATTTTCCTAAATTTCTATTGTCTAACCTGTATCGATACTGTTCATCGTAATACGATGTGTTATGCGCGTGGGTTGTAATCGATATAATTTGCGCGTCGGATTGTTTTTTTTTAGTTGGAGAATCGCGTTGTTTTTTGGCTATACGGGAGATGAATTGTTAAAAAATAATATGGTAAGAATAATAATAATAAATAACAAATAAATATATAAAGAATATTTGTTATTTTAAATTAGTGGAGAAAAATTTTCGTTTTTTTAAATAAATCTATGCAATGTTCGTGATAGTGTCATAAAGAAGAAACCAGCAAGAATAACAATGCTTTCATTTGTCTTCATTTGGAATTTCAATTATAGGTAATATTTTTCAGTGACCTAACATTTCTGCAACAATAAATGTTTTTATGATTTTTTATATTGTTGTAGGTATTGAACATTGTAAAAGATGGACAAAATGGTTAGCACACGAACTTATTTAAACAGTGAAAAGTACAAGAGAAGAAAAAGTGGTTTTATCAGTTGATATTCCCACGGAATTTGAAGTAGTGAATAATAAACTAATATTTCACAAGAGATTTCGTGCTGTTGATTTCTTAATAAATATATTCATATATTAATACACATGTCTTTTATTTGTAAGATAAAATTGGCTTAATATGACATAATAAAATTGTATTTTAAAAACGAAGGTAAGCAGTTTAATTATGCGTAAAAGTTTTACGCAAAATGTGTTAAGATTTGTCCGAAATGAATGAAAATTCAATAAAGATCATCACCCACTCAACACACCACCATCAGAGTTTCTAAAAATTAAAAGAACATCTTCAAATTGGCTTCAAGTTTCCAATGGCATACCTTAAACCAAACACGAGCTAAAAGTATTTTGGGTTAAACAAACATACAAAGAAAAACTACCTACAAAATTTTCATTAACTTTTCATTTATATATGGGGTTAACCCAAGAATCTTTTGTTGTCAACAACAGAAGAACATAAAAGAACAAAATTTCTTGAGACAGATTTCATTCAAGCGTTTGGGGGTGTCTTTGATGAAGCATAATTGCTATAAGATTTTCTATCAAAATCAATCAAAAATCCCTAAAAGATTTCCCACAACCACATTAGTGAAAAGTTTCTTTTACTTTTTCTTAAGTTCCATTATTCAAATAATTGTTTACCTTTGTTGGAAGGATAAACTTTGATGAGTGTAACGAAATATTCGTTTTTTGGTATTTTTACATTTTGTAAATTAAAAGTTTATTTTATTCTAGCTCAATAAAACAGTAACATTCATGAAAGGAAGTGATGTAAGGGGTATAGTTTATGGTAGATTTATCTCAATCTAACACAAAACATTGATATTAGGAACATTACTTTGATTACACCTACAGAGTAATAGGCCACTAAATATTGAGTCCATTATTAAAAAAAAGGAACAAATCGCTAAAATAATAGGGGCAAATGTAGATAAATTTGAAAAAAAATCGGGCAATATATTTATTTAAAAGCTACATGTAAGTCTATGTTAAATGCGATCGGTTAATACAACAAAATTTAAATTGGAGTAACATTGGTTAATAAATAAGGGTATTATGGCCAAATTTGGGAAAATTTGAGCGACCCATATATATGGTCTTGAACCAATTTGGATAATATTTTGGCAGTTTGCGTTCGATACCAGAGGAGGCGTTTGCCTTGTGCCTAAATTTGAGCTACGATCGGTAAATACAGAACTATTTAATGACCGCGAATATAATAAATTAAGACTATTATGACCAAAAATTTTCAAAATCGGGCAAAACAATATATGGAGCTATACGCTAAATCTGAAACGATTGTCGATTATTGTTTGCACATATAAGTAATGTACTACAGCGAAATTAGATTGGCCACTTTGAGTAAAGAAATCGCATTGATAAATAAGGGACTTATTGGACAAAAATTTCTGAATAAGTCTCATCCTTTAGCTCTTGAATTGTTTGGCTGCTTATAGACAATTACGTGAGATAACACCGGCCATTGAATTTGTTGCGCAATAAGACCATTGTTCGGTTATGCTGATGTGGCAAAGCTAGGACCACCGGTCCTGGCTGAAACCACAATATCGTCCCACGATCCAATTATCTCCAATTCGGGCCATAAAAAGTTCGTTATCATCTCACCGATAGCGGAACACCATTCACAGTAAACGCCTGACCGCCTCATTTTGGAAAAAAATAGATGCCCGATGATGCGCGCAGCCCATAGACCGCACCAAACAGTCACTCTTTTGGGGCATTGCCGGTTTTTCGACAATTCACTCTTGGATTCTCCGTTCGCCCACAATGCGGCAATTCTGTATATTGACGAATCCACTTGAGGTGGAAATATGTGCCTCATCACTGAAGATGATTTTCTTCGAAAATTGATCATCCTCTGTTGCCATTTCTTGGAAACCATTCTGCCCATTCACGACGTTGGAATGTTCAATAGCTTTAGTTCTTGAACCAATTGCCACCTTGTAAAGCGTGTAAATGCAAGTCTTTATGCCATCAATGCGCCAACAAAAAAAAGCCGGGTCGCAAAAAATTAATGAAAATGTTCTTTTTGGATCCGGATGGTGCATAATAGACGGGCAGAAGCGATGAATTTAACAATGGGCTTGCTCATAGACGGAAGTCCTCCATTTCATACACCGTTAGCACATGAATTTGCATGCACTACTTTAGGTTGGGTAATTCCGAATTCAGTGTTTCTCGATGAAAATTAAAAAAATCCTTTTATATTTTGTCGAAAAAATAATTTTTGTAATTTTTATTAATATTTTAAATGGATTCTAACGCTTGTTGCGAATACGTCTTGACCCTCCAAATTATTTTCAAAAAATTCACAATGTTTTTCAGATTGAATTTAGCATTTTTTTCGACAAAATTGAAATGATTTGTAACCATTTTAATGAATCTTACTCTGTTTTAACACTAAATTTGAAACAAAAAATAGTTCAAAAAAATTACCCATTAAAATATAACAAGATCAAGTTATTAAGAAATTGAAATTAAAAAAACTTTCGCTGGGTACGTAAAATTTAAAGAACATCAAATGAGCGAGGCATCTTCTGGAAGCTGCTTTTAAAGTTTGTGCCTTTGGAAGAACTTCCAAAAATTTTTTTGCTGGGATGTTCATCAACGACGAGCGTGAAGGAGGTGCAATTGTTGGGCACGCACGACGAGTTGAGCGTGGGACGGCTCTTCAGCCACATTATCGCGAACGACCAGCAACATTTTTCTGCAGTACGAACGTCTACGAGGCATGCACTGGTATTCTCAACATCTTCTTACAGACCCGTGCCTCGAATTTTTCCAACGATTTTGTACGCACATTTGGACGATCAAATTGAGCCAAAAAAAATCACGAAGTGGCACGATATGCATTTTGCTTTGAACTACGCCCATCTTCATAATAAGTCTGGATAACTTATACACCGTTGTTGGATTGTGTATCTCTCCAGATTCAAATTAAGTAAAGCTCTGAAATAGAGAAATGTGCAAAATAAAATTCGGTAAAAAACTATGGCGCTGTTAGCGTGTGGTTCACATTCAACATGCGGCCCTCTTACAATTTAAGCCAACCCTTTATATGGGAGCTCTATCGTAAATTTGATTCGATTTTTTTCCAAATTCGATATGCGTTCGTCCTTGTGTAAAACGCACTGTCGTAAAACCCATCCAAATTTCATGCCGAGGAATTTTTAATGCGATCCAGGAAGTAACCCTGGAGCAACTAAAACATTGTTACGGGTATAGAAGGACCCATAATCGATGCTCGAGCAAAGGTTGGTATCTGACGTCATCGATAAGTATTTTATGCAGGGTCTAAATAAAATTGATATGGATTTTGGTAAGAACCGTTCTTGTTTGGTGGACATCTGAATAATAGATAACTTATACCTACACTAAGAGGAAAAAAACTCAACATATCATCTAAATCAATTTTCCAATCAGAAAGTAGTCTCTAAATAAAATTGGTATGGATTTTCTTGGTAAACGCCCTTCAGTTGTGTGGACATTCGTAATAATAAATGTCAATATAATAAAATTAAAAAACACTCAAATTAGACACAGCAAATGAATAAAAAACGGATTTTAGTTCTGGTTTGGACATACTAATATAAATTCTTATAAGATAACGACATAGTCATACCTACAAATTATTACACTTCAAAAAGTAAGACAATCCAAATAGAAATTGGTGCAGTTTTGGTTTAGGTAAACGCCCGTTCTTGCAGTTTAATGGCATTCGTATCAATAATGATCCAATACGTACAATTAATAAAAAAAAATAATAATAAAAACGCTCCACAAAAATTTTAACAATTCAGAAAAAAGCCGCCCAAAGTAGCCGACCTACAGAAAGTGGGTTCATTTTGGTAAACGCTCTGTTCTTGGTTAACGTAAACATTTCGGGGAATAATAATATCGAATTTATTAATTTAAAAATATTAATAAAAAAAAACATTGCTTCTACAAAAAATTGTAGCACTTGAAAAGTAATGCCATCTAAGCAGAAACTGGAAACGTCTGTTCTAGTTTTCGTGGATATTCGCGAATAATAATAATCATCAATTGCAACAATTAAACAAATGAATAAAAACGCCAAAGTCAATTGATCTACAAAAAATTGTTGCCACTTCAGAAAAGTAGTCATCCCAACATATATGTTACCATTCCAATTAAAACTTCGTCAAATTTTCGGAAATTGCCTTTACTGCCTCTGCTGCCGATAAAGGATAGTATCGGGCTCATTGCTTTTTTGAAGATTTTCAAGACAGGCTATTCTACCACCGAAGTGAAACGCCTCAATGAAATGTGGGGATGTTGCGTGTAAAAACAGCGCGCTCCTGGTTTGGAACTGGACATTCCGGCACACAATTTGGGGAGTGATTTCTTCTCCTTTATGGTATACCCGAGTCCACAAAGACATCCTGAACCATTTTTGGAGCCACTGGTGCCCTTGCATAAATAGGTCGTGGTAAAACCCCAGTTTCAAACCGAACACTCAAAAAAAAATTTCTGCAGCTGGACTTGTTCGCTATAACATAGGAAGCGGACAGTTCTTTCAATTGGCAATCTGAACATGGCGAATCGAGGCAGCGACTCATTAAAAGACGAGAAATCAGGCACCTGTGTCGTACAATATAAAGGATAGACCCTAACGCATATAGATCAAACTAAACTAACCCAACCAAGTAGACCATTCATGTAGGGTTTGCCACACATCATCAGGGATTAACAAAAAGTAATAGCGATGGAATTTTGTGGTAATTTTCAAATCTAATCACAGCGAGCAGTGAAATGACGGTACTTGATAGTCCATCCTATAGTGGACGGTTTTTTTGACTACCCAGATTTCATGCAAACCAAGATTCGCAACATTATTATTACCTTGCCCCCTCTTATGATATCAAGCTATTATGAAAATAAAGCCTTATTTTCAATATTTATTTAATCATCAAAGTAGACATGAATGGAGAAACTAAAAACCATTGGCCGTTGAAAATTTTGTTAACAGCGACAAAAGTAAAAATAGCCCTTTCACCACCGTGCAAGCGTAAAACTTTCAATTTAAACGCTAATGAGCCATTATTTGATTCCGGTCGTCAATTCCTGCGCGCCACAATGATTTTTATATGCGGGCAACCAGATCAGATGAGTTGTTCAAGGAAACAAACGCAAAAAAACTCAATATCAATAAACCAACTTTTCTTAAACCAAGGCACTCTCTTCTCTACATTCATCGTACCAACACAAACCAATGGCATTTTAATGCACCAAACCAACAAAACCAAAGGCGCGACAGCCAACCACCATTAACTGCAAATGACAGGCACCAATAAGAATTTCGTATGAATTTGCCTGCCACCGCTCCGTAGTATGAATCAACCGTGCTAAAGAAGTGGGGGAGCGAACAATCGATTGTCTCCATTGCCATGTCTAGGGAAACTTCCAAAAGTACCCTTAAAATCAACTTAACATGAGTATTAGGTATGGTTTGTGGGTCGTTGGTGGCTGGTGTCCATATTTTTTTTTTCTCTTCCGAATTACTTCCTATTTACCATCTATAGCCAAATGATAATGCACTTTATGTAACCACCAGCATTCCTGATGTCAGAGGACATTTTCGCATTATCCTTGTTGCTTGCGCTGTATGTTTCAGGTAATACAATACCCCAACAAAATTTTAACCAGAAACTTTATCACAATGAATATGGACGTGCGCCAAAGTAGTAATGAGAAAAAACAAAAAAACCAAAGAGTTAACCTGAAAACATCAGAATGCTTAGAGGATTAATAGCAATCTTTAGTTAAGTAAATAAATAAAGGTTTGGCTTTTAAAGAACCCTCTTAGAATTTTTTTTTCTTGGAAAAAGATTTTCTGGCATTCATTATAAGAATTTTTTTTAGGAGCGGAGTTTTTTATACCTTCCACCAATACTGATGGGCAGGATATATTAAGCTTTTCCCTCCAGAACCCTGTCTGTAGTTTATGACAAAATGGCTACATACAAAAACAGTGAAGGTGTCCCAATATTTATCATCCACCCAATAAAGTATATATATTCTGGTCGTGAGTGAAATCTGACTCGATCACGACAAAAAAATTTTGCTGTTTCAATCACGAAATAAGAATCCCAATTATTTTTTTAATTGAAATGACTCTCAATCACAGATTATGGATAGTTATCAATTAAAAAATTAATTGATCCAATTAAAAATATTTAATTGGAAATCATCTACTTAATTTTGCTGCTTATTTATTGTTTCAATTGAAAAATTTGTGAATTTCAAATTCAATTCTTAATTGAATTTTCAACCCAATAAATTTTAATTGAAAAAAATGCTTCGTGGAAATTTTTTTCTTGTGACTAAGCATGTCCGTCGCCCGTCCGCTTTGTTTGTGTACCCACTGCTTCCGAAAGAAACAAGCATACACTTAAAGCTTGTCCCATAGTAGTTGTTCCACCTGGATAATTAAGTAAATATGCTTTTTTTATGTGGTATTGAAAATTGGCGCATGAGTTGGGACCACTTTTGAGGCGATGAGCCGCAATATAACCGGACTCCCAGATTGGCCTGCGAATCCATAATCATATATACCTAATTTTGTTATCTCACCCGTATACGCCTATTCTTCCTAATCCCGTGGTGTTACGATAATGCCGTCTGTAACAGGCAACAAACAGGTCCTTATCGGTTCATAATTATATATAGCCCCCTTATAAAACCGATCCCTTAGATTTGAACATCCGCTGAACCTCTTTGGGAGAAACAAAATTCATCCAAATCTGGTTGAAACGTTGGGTACCGTGTGCTATATATAATCAGTCAGCAAAAAATAGGTCCATATTCCGTTCATAATAATATAGCCTCATATAACATCGATTCCCCAGATTTGACCTCTGGAACCTCTTAGAAGAAACAAATTTCATTCAAGATTCCGACTCTCTCTCTT
>PGFW01011464.1:1053-14759 GCA_003123925.1 Haematobia irritans | reverse complement strand
TTCAAATATGCACTTAATATTGTGTTATTTACATGTCCTAAAATTTAGCTTGAATACGTCCATTTTTTTCAGTGTATCTTTATCTTTCAATCAATAACAAAGTCTTTAAGTAAACTTCTTTAAGTGTAGGGTTTCGAAACAGGGAGACGGCAGATAGGGCTTCGAAAATACTACAGGTGACCCGAACAATAGAATAGGGGTAAGACGATGATCAGTAGATTTGTAATAATTCAGCCGGGTCATATAGAGTTTAAAGCTTATTAGTATAGAATAGCGGTGAACGTGATTAAATGCAGGAGTTGAGATAAAAGCAACAATAAATATAATAGAATAAATTGTAAATCGGATTGGAATTTTCGAAAAGTCGACTTTTGACTCCTCGACTTTCTATTAGTAAAAAAGTTGCATCATATTCACGGTTGACATTCGAACCAAAAATAATCTGCCAAAAATTGAAGAGAATTTTACCAAAAAAATACCAAATAATTTTTTTTGCAGAATTTGTTCAAATTTTTGTGGTTATTATAAAAAAAGAAATTATTANGATTATGAACTTTATTTTAATTAAAATGTCATTATTATAAAAAAAATTGCCCTTAATAGTTTATAAATTGTGCATCCTAAAATTAAAGTTGCTTAATCTAAAAATTAACACTTGGGATACAGATCCAATTTATCTAATTTGTATTATCTTTTTGCTATATATTGACAAAGCTCTTCGCATGCAAATAAATATCAGTTTGAAAATCCAAATAAAAACAGGAAAGGAAATAAATGTTTTCTCAAGAATAAGGTTTAAGATAGAAAAAAAAAACATACCAGAATGTGGAAAACCGTTTTTGACAAAATTTTCTATGGAAATAAAATTTTGCAAATTTTCTAAAGATAATATGAACAAAAAATTGTTCTATAGAAATAAAATTTTGACATAAATTATCGTTATGAATATGAAAAGTTCTGACCAAATTTCTATTAGAAATGAAATTCGTGACAAATTTCATTAAATGAATTCTAAATTGTATAAATAAAAATTTGACAAAATGTTCTATAGAAATAGATAAATTTGACAAAATTTTCTATAGAAGATATACATAATTTTAACAAAATTTTCTATAAAAAATGTTGACAAATTTTTCTATAGAAATAAAATTTTTACCAAAAATTTTTACAATACAATTTTATACAAACAATTTTTCTATTACAAATAAGAAAATTTACAAATAATGAATTTTAACTAAAATTTCTATAAAGTAATAAAATTCTGCTACAAAATAATGCTATAGAAATCAAATTTTGAATAAAAAATTTCTATAGAAATCATAGACTTTTGACTAAAATTAAATAAAATTTTGACAAATAAATTTCTATAAAATAAAAATTTAGTGACAAAATTTCCTATAGACAGATAAAATTTTAGAATAAACCTAAAGAATAATTCCTTATAGAAATTTTTGACAAATTTTTAAGATTACATTTTGACAAAAATTTCTATAAGAAATTCATGATACTTTGACTAAAATAAAGAAATTACAATTTGACAAAAATTGGTCTATAACAAATGAAATTTGTGACAAAATTTCTCTTATAAATATAAAATTTGAACAAATTTTCTTATGGAAATAAATATTTTGACAAATTTTCATAGACAATAAAAATTTTGACTAAAAATTTTCCTAGAAATAAAATTTTGACAAATTTTCTATATAAAATAAAAAATTTGACAAAAATTTTGACATCACATATCTAAGAAGATATAAAATTTTCTGATAGAAATAACATTTGGATAAAGTTCTATAGAAATAAAATATCGACAAAAATTTCTATAAAAATTAAAATTTTAACGAAAATTTTCTAATAGAAATAAAATTTTGAGCACAATGTTCTAATACGAAATAAAGATTTTGACAAAATTTTCTATAGAAATAAAACTTTTCTTAGAGAACAAATATTTTGACAGAAATTTTCTATACGTAGAATAATAATTTTAACAAAATTTGTCTATAAAATAAAATTTTTTATAAGAAATAAAATTTTTGACGAAGTTTTCTAATAATGAAAATAAACATGTATGACAAATTTTATATAGAAGATAAAAATGTTGACAAAATTTTCTATAGAAAATAAAAGTTTGGATAAAAATTTTATATAGAAATAATTTTGATAAAATTTTATATAGAAATAAAATCTTGCAAAAGTTTTCCATAGAAATAAAATGTGACGAAAATTTTCTATAGATACTAAAATGTGTGCACAAAATTCTGATTTTATATAGCAATAATAATTTTGACGCCGTGCGGTTCCTGCCAAATTTCTATAGAAATATAATTTGATAAAAGTTTTTACATATTTAAGAATAAAATCTTGACAAAATTTTCCAGAAATTAAAATTTGACAAAATTTTCTACATGAAATAGATAAATTTTGGACATAAATTTTCGTATAGAAATAAACGAATTTTGAAAACTTTTTATAGATAAAATCTTGACAAATTGTCATTGAAAGTAAAATCTTGACAAAATTTATACATTGAAATAAAATTTCGACAAAAATGTGTCTATAGGTAAAATTTTGACAAAATTTCTATAGAAAATACCTTGACAGAAATTTCTATTAAAATAAAATTTGACCAAAATTCTCTATAGAAATAAATTTTGAACAAATTCTCTATAGAAATATAATTTGAACAAAATCTTCTATAGAATATAAATGTGACAAAATTTATCTATAGAAATAAAATGTGACAAAATATCTATAAAAACAAAATTTGACGCAAATGTTCCTATACAAAAATATTCTGTGACAAAATTTTCTTAGAAATACAAATTTTGACAAAGATTTCTAATAGAAATAAAATGTTTGACAAAATTTTCATATGAAAATAAATTCTGACAGAAATTTTCTATATGAAATAAAATTTTGATAAAAATTTAATCTATAAAATAAAATATTGATCAAAATTTTCAATAGAAATAATAAATTGACAAATTTTCCATAGAATAAAATGGTTGACAAAATTTTCTATAAGATGATAAACATGTTGACAAAATTGTTCTATATGAAATAAAATTTGACAAATTTTTCTAATAGAAATTAATAATTTTGATAAAATTTTACATATTTAGAAATAAAACTGACAAAATTCTCATAGAAATATAAATTTTGACAAAATTGTTACATATAGAAATAATAATTTTGACTAAATTTTCTATAGAATAAAATCTGAAAACTTTTTTAAGAAATACAAGATCTTGACAAAATTGTCATTCGAAATAAAATTCTGACAAAATTTTCATTGCATATAAATTTCGACAAAAATTGATTATAGAAAAAAATTTTGAATAAAATTTTATATAGAAATTAAAAGTCTTGACAAATTTTTCCATACAATAAAATCTTGACAAATTTTTCCATAGAAAATAAATGTTGAAAAATTTTCTATAAGATATAAAATGTTGACAGAAAGCATTACTATAGAAATATTATAATGCTTTGACAAAATTTTCTATAGAAATAAAATGTTGACAAAATATCATAAAACACTAAAATTTTGGACAAAAATTTTCTATAGGAAATAATTTGAAAATTTTGCTATGACAATAATTTCTATAGAAAGCAAAATTTCTGACAAAAGTTTCATATCTTAATAAAATAAAATGTGACAAAATTTCCATTAAATGCATGAACATTTTGACTAAAAATTTAGACAATAAAAATTTTGACAAAATAATGTCATAGAAATAAAATTTGGAATTTTCTATAGAAGTAAAATTTTGACAAATTTTACTATAGAAACAAATTTGACAAATTTTTTATAGAAAAAAATGTTGAACAAATTTCTATAGAAACAAATGTTTGACCAAAATTTCTTATTAAGAAAATAAATTTGACAAATATTTTCTCATAGAGAATATTTGAAATTTCTGTATGAATAGATAATTTTTAGACTAAATTCTATTCAAATTTGACAAAATGCATTTCTATAAAATAAATATTTGACGAAAATTTATATAGAAATAATAATTTGACAAATTTTCTATTATAGAAAATAAATTTTGATAAAACTTTTTATAGAAATAAAATCTTGACAAATTGTCCATTCGAAATAAAACTTTTGACACATTTTCTTAGATAATAATAATTTGAACTAAAATTTCTATAGAAAATAAAATTTAACAAAATTTTGCATTTGAAATAAAAATTTAAAATTGAAATTAAAATTTGAAAAATTCTATAGAAATAAAATTTGACAAAATTTTCATATAGAAATAAAAATTTTTAACAAAATTTTAAAAAATCTTTAAACATTCTAATTTTATTAGGCGCGTCAGAGTCTCCATTCTCTCATTTATACACTCAAATAATGTCGCATATTAGGAGTGATCAAAAAATAAATAACTAATATATAATATAAACTTTTTATTTTTTATAATAAACCACAAAAATTTGAACAACTCTGGCAAAAAAAAATTATTTGGTACTTTTTTTTGGTAATAATTCTCTTCAAATTTCTGCAGATTATTTGGTCGAATGTAAGCCGTGAATATGGATGCAACTTTTTTACTATAGGAAGTCGAGGAGTCAAAAGTCGACTTTTCGAAAATCTCAAACCGATTTACAATTTATTCTATTATATTTATGTTGCTTTTATCTCAAATCCTGCATTTAATCACGTTCACCGCTATTCGATACCAATAAGCTTTAAACTCTATAATGACCCGCCTGAATTATTACAAATCTACTGATCATCGTTTTACCCCTATTCTATTGTTCTGGACACCTGATAAAAAATTTTATAGAAATAATTTTGAGAAAATTTTTCTATAGAAATAAAATTTTGACAAAATTTTCTAAGTCAAAATAACAATTTGTAAAGAATTTCCTATAGAAATAAAAATTTTGAAAAATTTTCTATAGAAATAAAGAATTTTAAACAATAATTTTCTATAGAAATAAAATGTTGACAAAATTTCTATAAGAAAACAGAAGAATTTGACAAAATTCATTAGAAATAAAATTTTGACAAAATTTTCTTATAGAAATACAATTTTTATAGAAATAAAGTCGATTTTGGACAAAATTTTCTAATAAAATAAAGATTTTGACAAAATTCTTTCTATGGAAATCATAACTTTGTGACTAAAAATGACAAAAATATCTATAGAAATAAAATTTTCTATAGAAACTAAAAATTCTACAAAATTCTTCTATAGAAATAAAATTCTTGACAAATTTTCTATAGAAATAAAATTTGACAAAATTTCCCTAAAGACATAAATTTTAACAAAATTTTCTTATAGAAATAAAATTTGACACAAATTTTCTAATAGAAATAAAATGTTAACAAGTTTTAAAAACTCTTTTTATTAGACCCGTCAAAGTCTCCATTCTTCTCATTTATAACACACAAATAAATTGTCGATATTTAGGAGTGATCAAAAAATATAAATAAACTTAAAACATAAAATAATAAAAAAATTTCTTTTGCTGTTTTTTTTATAATAACCACAAATGAAAAGACAAGATACACTGAAAAAAAGTGAACGTAATTCAAGCTATATTTTTAGGACCATGTAAATAACACAAGTATTAAGGTCATATTTTGCAAAAATTCCAATTTTCATTTCAAAAATTTAATTTTACCACTTAACATTTAAAGCACGAAACGAAATTCTCCGTTGAGCTCAGATTTCTTTGAAGTAAGGTAACTTTTCCTCAAATTAAGTAAAATGGACATTTTATATTTATATAATAAGATATATAATAGACAATCTTTAATTTATACTGAGATATTGAAAAAAAAAAACTTAAAATATTGGCTTTTATTTATTGAGCATTTTCATCCTTTGGTTTTAAGTTTTTTTTTTTTTAATTAGGAAAATATTTGGTTTCATTTAATTGTATCCCTGTTTTTATTTTGGATTTCTTCAAACATCAATATTTATTTTGCCCGTGAGAGCACAGAGGACAAAAAGTTTGGAAATTTGCCTCCATCCGTTAAAGGTGTATGTCTTTGAACTAGGCACATTTTCCTTAAAGTAAGTATGCTTAAATTTGAATTTTTAGATTTAAGATATAGACGCTTCAAATATAGGTTAAGCTTCTTTTGAGGATTTTGTATCTTTGATTTAAATTTTGTTAAAGAATAAATCATTTTTGACTTAAAAGTATCTGTTTCTATTTGGATTTTGAAACCTACACTGAAAAAATAATGAACCCACCAGGAAGAAAACTTTTGTTAATTTAGAAAATTTTTGAATATTTGTAGAAAATTTTAACTAAACAGTATTAAAACGTTGGCATCAGCGCGATGTCATAAAAATAATTCAAAAAATTTATTAGTAATAATTTTTTCACTTGTTAAAGAAAATTTTGTAGTTTGGAGTTCAAAATTGCAAGAATGTAATTAGTGACATACGAAGTTCATGATGGACGCATTTTTGGTAAAATTTAAAAAAATAATCTGAACTATTTTGTTGAAGACACGATTTAGTTAATCTTTATGCTTCATTAGAGTATATTTTTTTCCTCGGTTTTAGTTAATTTAACTAACGTACACAAAAAAATATTAGAGTAAATAATAAAATAATAATCCATAAACAAAAATAAAGTTAAATTGGCTTTAGTGAAATAGAGAGTTCACTTTTTTTTTTGAGTGTATATTTATTTGCACGTAAAAGCTTTGTTAATATATTGCAAAAAAAAGAATGAAATTACATAGACGAGATTCTACACACAGAGAAAATTTCATTAAAATTGAGCCAACGGAAAATTTTTCATGATTACTAACGGAAACATATTTTCATTAAGACAGATGGAAAATGTTCGTTAATATGACTACGAAACGTTTCGTTTGACTAACAGAAAAATGTCGTATATAATAACGAAAAATTTCGTTAAAATTACATGAATTTTTTTTACTAGAAATAAAATCTTGACAAAATTGGTCATTTGGAATAAATCTTGACACAAATTTTCATTGCAATAAATTTCGGACAAAATTTATATAGAAATAAAATTTTTGAATAAATTTTAAATATAGCAAATAAAATCTTGACAAAATTTTCCATACAAATAAAGAATCTTGACAAAATTTTTCCATAGAAATCAAAAATGTTGACAAATTTTGCTATAGATATTAAAATGTTGTACAAAAGCTTTCTATAGAAATAAAATGTTGACAAAATTTTCTATAGAAATAAAATGTTTGACAAAAATATTCTATAAAAACAAAAATTTTTGACAAAATTCTATGAAATAATATTTTGACAAAATTTTCTATAGAAATAAATATTGACAAATTTTCTAATAATTTGTTAATTATATGCAAAAAAGAATGAAAAGTTCAATAGACGAGATTCTAGCACCACGAGAAAATTTCATTAAAATTGACGCCAACGAACAATTTTTCATTGATACAACGAAAAACAATTTTCATTAAAGACATGAAAATGTTCGTTAAATACTACGAAACGTTTCGTTTGACCTAACAGATAAATTCGTTATAATAACTGAAAAATTTCGTTTATACTTAATGAATTGTTTCATTGCTCAATTTTAATGACAACAATTTCATTAATATAACGAACTTTTTTCTACCAGTGGTATGTATTCTATAATTTATTTTATAGATCTTAGATTTAATTATTAACATAAACTGTCCTAAAACGATGTCTTTGTTTTAAAGAGACCCAATGTTTGACCGTCGAAATGGTGAATTGCCGGAAAATTTAGCTCGCTACATCCGAATCAGAATGTTTGAACCACTAGTCGGCTAAGAGAGCTCTATCTTCAAAAAAATGTGACATATGTATGGATTTCTTATTATATTGGTACAACTTACAATTCTATTCATATGTTCTATTTGTTTTAGTCCAGATCATAATTTTTTAATTCTTCTTAATTAAATAAATAATAGTAAAGTATATATATATGTTACTTTTTTGTATAAATTTCAATGAATTTTTTTATGATATAATTATATATTTCTTACTTCTTTTCTTTATTACTCGTTTTATAAATTCTAATGATAATTGTAAAAAACTGAAATCAAGAAATGTCCATTCTTATCATTGAAATGTAGAGTATTATATGGTTCATATATTGAGTTTCTAAGAAATAATATCAATAAGATAATTTCAGAGAATTTCAAAAAAACTGGCCTTACATAAGAGAGAAACATTTGCAATGTCAATCAAAATTGTCAAACTAAGTTTTAATTGAATTATGCATCCCAGAATTATAAATATTATGTAATTTTTTCAATCTAAATTACAACAAGTTACTTTATTGTTGATAAATTAAATATTGGTTAATCAACGATTGTTTTTTTTTTTTTTTACATTGGGCGATTTTAATTTCAACGTAACTTACATGATTTACAACATATACAAAAACCTATTTCCATCAGAAATTAATTGCTTTCGTGCATTAACAAACAGCTGAATCCAACAGATAAGGTAAACAATTTGTTAATCTAGAAAAATTATTACAAACGGCAGGATGTAACGCTGGCATTTTACAAAAATAAGTAAATATTTTATTCGACAAATTGAAGAAAATTTATTAGACGTTATTATTTTTTGTTACTTGGTTAAATGGCATTTTTAGTTTGAAGGAGAAAAAAATTGGAGTTTCAATTTTGCAAAATGTCTTTAGTAACATAATTGAAGGTTAATGGGCCACGATTTTTGATAAATCATTTAAGAAATTCCTGAGACTATTTTTGTGGGAGACACGAATTATTAGTAAATCTTTACTTGCTTCATTTTGTGATAATGTTTTCCTCCTAATTTTAGTTCATTTAACTACGTTCATTTAAAAAAAGTCAAGAAAACTTTCTCAAAAGCTTTATAATATCCATGAACTAAAATAGAATTAATTGAATTTAAATCCATAGTAAGTAAAGCAAAATTTTAATTTTTAGGCTTTTTTCAGTTTTTTTTGTTAGCATATGCTACAAAAATCTTTAAGAAACAAGTTAAACGCAACTTTATTATGTCCCAAATTCAGAACACGACTTCCAGGCAGAAAATTATTGCTGTGTTTCACAAATAAAAACGTGTGAATGTAATAATTAGTGTTGAACAAACTTATTAACTGAAAAAAATACTTGACCTAATATGGAGATTTATGCCAACTTAACATTTTTAAACTGCAAAATTTACGCAATGCTAAAGGCACAAATTTCATTAAACATTCATTAAAATAATGACATTAATTAAATAAACAAATCCTTGCTTCAAAAATTTGTTTTCATTAAATTTAGGACACAAGATCTGAAATTTTGCGTCTCTCTGCTGAAGTTGTAGATCTTTGAGTAAAGCAATTTTCCTTAAAATAAAGAAAAACATTTTTTAATTAAAGAAAACCGTCTTTAAACTCAACTGACATATTGCAATTTTTAAATTTAAGATAAAATCGCTTCAAATATAGGCCAAGACTTATTTTTAAGGATTTGCATCTTTGGTTTAAAGTTTTTTTTGTTAGCATTAGGAAAACTCTGCTTTTACTTTGAAGTAACTACTTGCATCGCTTGGATTTGAAATATCGGAATTTTTTGAACATAAATACATTTATTATATATAACGCAAAAAGAAAATAAAATTTTCGACGAATGAGATCTGTATCAATTTTGAATTTTATTGATCCTAATTAAAAGATTTAAGAGTCCAGGAGGTCGCGTAAAACTTGTCTTTATTTTAAAAAAAGTCACATCTTTGGCTCGGAATAATTTACCAAATCCTTAAGCGGAAGGTCAAAATCTTTGATCTAAAGTACTTTTTTTGTGAGTGTATTTGAGTGAGTGTTTTAACGATTTTTTGGCTTTAGTACACGGACGAAAAAAGAACTGATTTTCCAAACATGTTTGGGTTGTAAAAATCAATATTTTTGGAACTCAAATTTTTTACCTACACAAATCTTTGGCAAACAACAATAACAAACAAAACGAATGGAAGATAGAGGCAAGCACGCTTCGAAAAACAAACCAGCCAACTACATCTCCAATGGGGATTTGATTGGCAAAGGAAAAGAGATATGCTTGCAGGTTGCAAAGTTTAGTTCACTTTGGGTTGAGTGAATTACCCCGAATTTTTCTGATAATCTGGTTGAATAAATTTGCTGCAAAGTAAGAAGGTATGCTGAATGAGGAATGTCGGTAATTCCGAAACAGCCTGTACTCCAGTCCATCTTGCAGTCTATAGGGTTTTCCAAAATAAATTTGACTAGCATACTTTTCTTGTGTGTAAGCTGTACACTTGTAGTTTAGTCTAATGCATCGTTTTTTAAGCGTGAGATCCGAAAGAACAACAAAAATTTAATAATCTATGAAAATTTTATCAAATTGTATTTCTTATAAGATAAATTCTAATAAAAATTTTATTTGTATTGATTTTTTTTCAATATTTTATTTCTATAGGAAATATTGTCAGATATTTTTTTCATAGAAAATTTTTCAAAATTTTATTTCTATAGAAAATTTTGTGTTAAAATTTTATTTCTATAGGAATATTTTGTCAAATTTTTATTTGCTACAACAAAAAAAATTTTTCTGATTCATCACGAATTAATTGATCTTCAAATTAATTTTTTAATTGAAATCTTCAATCAGAAATCGATAGTCATCAATCAGAGTTTTAATTGGGCATAGAAAAAAATTCTTGATTAAAAAATTAATTGATTTTCTACCAATTCAATTAATTTTTAATTTGATTCAATTAAAATTTAATGTTGTTCGATTAAAGACTCAATAAGTTTATTATTAAAAAAGCGTAACTATTTCAACTTAACCATTTTTGAATGGCTTCAGAAATTTTTACTATGCGATTAACAAATTGATTGTTTTGAAAAAAAAAAATTAATTAAAAAATTTAAAAATATAGTTCATGTCACTTTTTTACCTGACTTAGATCCTTCCCGTAATTTGTATTAAAAAGTTAATTTGTAATCAATTAATGTTTCTTAATTAAAAATTTTAAAATTTTCAATCATTGACTTAAATTAACTTAATGTTTTCTATCATTGATTACAAGTAATTGTATCAATTAATTTTATTAATTAAGAAAGAATTTCAACTTCAATTAACATTTTATATCTGGAAATATTTTGTGAAGTTTATCTTCTGCTGTATAGAAAATTTATCAAACGATTTTATTCTATCAGAAGATTTTTGTTCTAAAATTCGTTTCTAATAGCAAAAATTTTGTGTACAATTTTTGGTTTCTATAGAACATTTGTCAAAAAATTGTATTTCTATACAAATATTTGTGAAATTTTACTGTATTACTATAAATTTGAAATTTTCAAAATTCTCCATTTCTATACGAGAAATATTTTGTCAAGATCTATCTATTTCTAATAGAAATTTTTGTCTAAAATTTATTCTATATAAGAATGTTGTCAACTTTTATTTCTATAGAAATGTTGTCAATATTTTATATATATAAAATTGTTGTAAAAATTTTTATTTCTATACGAAAATGTTGTCAAAATTTTATTTCTATAGAAAATTTTATTCAAAATTTTATTTCTCTACAGAAGATTTCTGCCAAATTTTATTTCTATAGACCAAATTTTTTCAAATTTTACTTCTCATAAGAAAATTTGTTCAAAATTTTATTTCTACAGAAATTTTTTGTCGAATTTTATTTTTAATAGAAAATTTTGTCAAAATTAGTTTCGTATAGCAATTTTTATTAAATTTTATTTCTTACATAGAAATAATGTAAACAGTATTAGTTTAGTTTGTTAGTTTGTTGCAAGTAGAAGATTGCTGATGAGGAATGGTCGGTATTACGAAACGTGCGTCCATCACAACCATTCTCGCAGTCTATTGGGCTTTGCCCAAATATAATCTGACAAACATACTTTGACCTTTTGTTAGATTTAAGATACACTTATGTTTTATGTCCAATGCATGGTTTTAAGCTAAAATCAAAAACCAACAAATAATGACTGAAGAGTAAACCAACATACAAATCAAAACGAATTGGAAGATGGAGGAAGCACGCTCAAAAACAAAACCAGCTCAACTACATAAAAATCGATGATTTGAGTTTGGCAAAGGAAAAGAGATATGCTTGCAAAATTTGTTTAATCAGTAGCCGACTATCAAATCTTTTTTTTCGGAAGTTCAAGTGTGGTTCACGTTGGCTGCTAGAGTTGAATTACCCGAATTTATTCTGACTAATTGGTTGTTGTCTTGTTGGTTGTAGCCCGCTGGGAATTACTAGGTATAGAGAAGAAAGAGACCAAAGACAAGACAAAGGATAGACATATTTCAAACACTATACAGGGATGTAGACATTTAAGCGATCCAGCATCCTCAGTTCAAAGAGCGAGGTGCCTCAACTGGATGTGTCCCAAAGTGTAAGAGAGGTGTCCAGGTCCCAGTACGTCTAGCGGACCATTCGGAAGATAGGTGCCTCGTGATATGAGGCGACAAGCCACCAATTCGGGCAAAACATCCCTGAATTTCCCCGGAGTTGCAGATTGGAGAGCCGTAAACTATTCACGGTACTAGAGATCCGCGATCTTAGCTGGAGAGCCACCGATCGCATCCTGTTCGTCTAGGAGCGCGTCTCTCGTCTTCATTGCATCACCGGTGGTGGCCCTACCTCCCACGTAACATACACCTGCAGCTGGTTAGAGTTGATCGCCAATTCTGAACCGCTTGCCGTGTGCACTGCCTCAATGCGCTCCTAATTCCCGTCATCACTGTCATCGCCGCGATCACATGTTCTATTGACTGCAACGTCTTTCCTAAAATCGAACCGCGATGGGTCTACCCCTCATCGGTCGTTGCCCTCCTCGGAGGTGGCATGGTTTGCGCGTGGTTTACACTTCTGCACTTTACTTCTAGGTCGTGTTGGGTGATGGAGGGTGCACAGTGTTTGCTCCAACCGATAGCACTTTTGGTACGATCATTCGCACTGGGCGATGCTGTTTCTCGGGGTCTTGGGTCGGACAGTCCAGTCGCCAATCGCGCAAACGCAGTATTTTGCACCGTTCTGGAGAATTTCTCCATTTGGCTATCGACTGAAGTACTGGGAGTCCACAACAGGGCTTGCATAATCCGTATAAGGGACGACAATAGACTCGTAGTCTTTTGTATCGTCTCTATTATTCTTTTCCCCAGGCTGCTACCAGCCAATCGCCTTCAGGATCTTGTTTCTGCTCGCCAACCTCTCTGGCTAACCAATCTTCGCATGTTCTACCGTAAGAGGAATCAGCGTATCGAAACGTCACACCAAGATACCTTGCGGTTCTGGAAGTGGGGATACTCTAGGCACGAATGTGGATATCGGATTTTCATGTTCACGTCCGTTTAGTCGACTGTTGAAAAATGGTCGCCGTTGATTGGGCGGGCAGAAGTTTTCAGATTCGTCTGTTCGACAAAAGAAATCCCCTAAGGCAGGTAAGTAGTCATTATCCTCACCTCAAGCTCCCTTATGGTCCGCTACTGTAGCCACTATGGACAGTCGTCCGCATAGGTTGTCAGGAGGACATCTGGTGGCGGTTGGCAGCTCCCAGCACGTAAAAATTGAAAGAGGAGGGGAGGGACAATACTACCTCCTGAGGTACCGCCGCTGTTTATTCCCCTGGGCGTTGAATCTTTTCCTTCTAAATTCCACATAGCGACTGTCTGCCAGCCATGTAGTTCGCCAACACATCGCTTTGAGATTATTGGTGCGTGGTTCCCAAAGAAT
>PGFW01011461.1:1008-11650 GCA_003123925.1 Haematobia irritans | reverse complement strand
TTAGACGGGCTTCTTGATTCTTGTATTGCGTTTTTTTTCTTTATTTTCTTGGTGTTGGCTTTTTTTAAACAATTCATCATCGAAAAAATGCCTATAAAATGGTCACTTTGGAAAAGGTAGAAGAAGTAAGACTACGCGTATTCATCACTGGGATGACTAAGAACCACGGAACGAGTTCTACTTTCCTTAGATTTTTCACATTTAACCCACGGCGCTTCGAAATGAAAGGATATTTTATTTTACTACCGGCGATTGATAGTTACTTTTGCTTGTTCTTAAGGCTGACAAAAGACCAAGATCCTTTTGAGAAAATTCTTGGCTATTATGAACACTGGTGATGATCACCCTTTTTTTTTTTGCTATGGCCAATGCGACGATGGCGGCAGTGCTGATAATGATGATGATGATGATGCGAAACCAGCCAACAGCATTGCAATTGCAAGCGAGAGCACTCATAAAACTTGTCCAGTCACTTTTTTAATGGTGCCGCCAAGTGCAAAATTTCTTGGCCAAAATGGTAAAAGGGTTAATACCACCACCAACATCACTTTGAGCATAAACCGAGCCAATAAAAAAAAAACACAAAACGAAAAATGAGCGCGCGCGCGTTTTTGGTCACAGTTTTCGAAATTCTTTCATTGAATATCATCGTTTTTTATGGATCACTCCCTAGGAGGGTTTTTTTTGCATTTTTACAAAACACGGCAATGGTTTTACGGTTACTGGTTATCACTTTGGATATCATGAGCCCGTGAGTTAACGAATAACGATGATGATTGGTGGTTCGTTTTTGTATTCCATTCCCATCAAACAAACAAAAAACACACATCTACGGCCTGGGCCTGAGCACAGCAAAAAAATTTCTATGCTGCCAACCTCGAAGAATTCGTTACACGCGATGCTGAGCCTGATACGAAAAAACCTTCGAAATGCCCTTTCAACGACTGGCTGGGGCTGCTGGTTGGTTTGCTCAATAATGCGACGGCAATGGACGACGTCGTCGACGTTCGTATTCGTTACCCACCAGTAACCCAAAACAGCAGAAATTCATTACCGCTATCAGCAGCGCCCATTGTCAGCCACCATCAGTTGGCAATGTGGCCATAGTCATTCAATTGCCACCGTTTTACCACCACTCACCACTACCATGCCCCCACATTGTCTGTTTGGGAGTTTTTGTTATGCCTTTGGTTTTGCGAGCCATGAATGCGAGTTAGTTATTGCTCTCTCTCTCTCGCTCTTCATCCAATAGAAATCAACTGCCACCTTTGGATTACTCTGGTGTGGTTTGCTTAAAATTTGTTGTGTAGGCTCCTGGTATGCTCCATGGAATTATAAATGTTTCTTCTCCCCCCCAGCTGTACGGAGATATGCTACAGAATTGTGTGGGAAAGACATAGGTTGAAATGCGTGATGCGTTCATTACATATTGCAGGACCGAGACAGTAACATGTTGCAATGGCAAAGTTGATAGGTGTATGCTTAAATTTTTGTTATTAGTATACATCACATTTATTGCCAGGGTTTGACTGATACCTAAAAAATTGTGTTATTGAAAATATGTATACCTTAAACACAGTTAAGGTAAAGTCTAACAGTTCGGGCGGAGGCCCGACTATATTAATATTACCCTTCCCACTTATGTAGACAAACATTTGTGTTACCATCTCAACTACATAATTTTGCTGGTAGCTATATAAAAGTTTGTATTTTCCAGATACAAATACTTTTAATGGAAACCAATTATTTGTTACTTCTACAAAAACTCTAGAATTAAAATTTAAATCGGCTAACGCCCTGGGATGAAACACAATGTTAGTATAAAATTATGGGAAATAATGAAGCGCGAGGGATTTTATTGCAATTGCTACAAAGAGATTTATGATTTTTCAGCGATACATATGTTTCGATGATATTAAGACCAATTAAGTAATATTTACCAATTTTTGCTACTCAGCAGTTGCATTTTCCAAGGATATTGGGTTAGATCTCGCCAAGTTTATGTGGTCAGTGTGGGTTGTCATTATATTATATGGTTCTGTCGGGCGCTGGAGCCTTATTTAAAACTCTTCCGTTCTGTGGAAATTTTGGACCATTTCAGTGGGTGTAGGAAATATGGCTAAGATTTGAGGAAATCATCACAGAAGTTTGCTTGTAAAGTGTGAGAATTTTTGGCCATATTTGTATTCTCGAGGAACTATCCATGTCAATTGGAGGAAAAATTACCATGAAAATGGGTCTAAAATATGAAACAGCTCTACCATTATTTCCCCAACTACTGGTGTACTATTATGGGCGCTATATTACAATCTGAAAACCAATTTTGACTAACACTTTGACATTCATAGTTAGAATAATAATTCTGCTATCTAAGCGAAATTTCTCGTAAATGGGAGTACAACTTTGGTCCCCCTGTTCATTTTAGAGTGAAAATCGGACGGGAGATATATATGGGAGCCATATCTAAATCTGAACCATCATGAATCCTCCATGAATCAATTGGAGGAAAATCCCATTGAAAATGGGTCTAAAATAAGAAACAGTCTACCATATTTCCCCCAACTCTGGTGTACGTAGTATATGGGAGCTATATAAATCTGGAACCAATTTTTGACTAAATTTGACTTCATAGTTAGATAATAATTCTGCTATCTAAGCGAAATTTCACGTAAAGGAGTATAAACTTGTTGGCCCACCTGTCATATGAGTGCAAATCGGACGGAGATTATATGGAGCCATATCAAATTCTGAACCATCATGAATCCTCCATGAATCAATTGAGGAAATCCATGAAAATAGGTCTAAAATAAGAAACAGTCTACCAATATTTCCCAACTCTGGTGTACTTATATATGGGAGCTATATAAATCGAACCAATTTTGACCTTAAAAACCTAAAAAAAAAAATATTTGGACATGCATAGTTAGAACAAATAATTCTGCTATCTATGCGAAATTTCACGTAAATGGAGTATTAACTTTGGCCCACCTGGTCATATGAGTGTAAATCGGACGGAAGATATATATGGGAGCCATTATCTAAATCTGAAACGATTTAACCCAAATTTGCCACAATTACCTATTTACACTAAACGTACTCCTTGTGCGAACAATTTGAAGCAACTCACGGCAAAACCCGGATTGTTTAGGCCATATAAGTCAAATCGGACGAAATACTATATATGGGAGCTATATCTACAATCTTAATCGATTTGAACCATAATTTGGCACATACCAATAGTATCGTTAAAAGTACCGTTCGTGCAAAATTTGAAGTAAAGTCAGGGCAAAACTCTGGCTTTTGAGACCTATAAGTCCAAATCGGGCGAAAGATATATATAGTGAGCTATACTAAATCTGAACCGATTTTAACAAAATTTGACACACTTAACGATACTATAAAGTATCGTTCAAAAGTATCCGCTTGTGCAAAATTTGAAGCAAATCACGGCAAAACTCTGGCTTTTTGTGCACTGAAAAAAACAGAGTGAAACCCACCAGGAGAAAACTTTCCAGTTAATTTTAGAAAATTTGAATATTTGTAGAAAATTTTTAACCTAAACAAGTATTACAAACGTATGGGATTCAAGCCGATGTCATAAAAATAAGTAATATTTTCGGAACAAATTCAAACGAAAAACTTTATTAGGGGACATAACTAGTTTTTCTCACTGTAAAGAAAATTTTGTAGTTTGAAGGAAAAACTGGGTGGTTCAAAATGCAAGAATATTTTAGTGACATACGGAAGTTCTGATGGACGCAATTTTTTTAGTAAAATTTACAAATTTTAAACAAATTCTGACCTATTTTGTGGAAGACACGAATTTAGTTCATCTTTATGTTCATTGATTATATTTTTTCTCGGTTTAGTTTAATTTTAACTAACGTACATAAAAATATTAGAGTAAAGAAAACTTTCTCTAAAATATTAATTCCATGAACTAAAATAAAGTTAAATGGCTTTAGTGAATAAGAGTTCACTTTTTTTTTGAGTGTGGCATATAAGTTCAAATCGGACGAAAGATATATATGGGAGCTATATCCAAATTTGAACCGTTTTCAATCAAATTTACCAAGCATTGGTAGAATGTCAATACTACCCTCTGTGCAAAATTTCACGAAGATCGGTAGTAAACTCTGGCCTCTGTGGTCATATGAGTCTAAATCGGACGAAAGATATATATGGAGCTATATCTAAATCTGAACCGATCTTGCGCTGATATTTTGCAAGATTTTCGGAGATTCATTAAAATATTTTGGATGTCGATTATTTCAAGAAAATTCGGTTGTACACACGCTAACTATGCCAATCGGGGGATAAATCATATATATGGCAGCTATATCTAAACTGGAACCGATTTTTTCAAAACCAATAGTGATTGTCACTGTCCCAAGGAAACGGCCTATGCCAAATTTTGAGGAGATCGGACTTAAATTGCGAGCACAAAATAACATATACAGAAGACGACGGACAGACAGACAGATCAGACGGACATCGGTAATCGACTCAGAATTTAATTCTTAAGCCGATCGGTATACTTAAAAGATGGGTCTATGACCACTTTATTTCTTGCCGTTACATACAAAGCACAACATTATTTACCTTTACCACAGTATGTGTGAATGATATAAAAAGATATGAAAAATTTCCCAAATTTTATTAGACTTCCTCAGTCTCATTTTGAACCCCAACAAGACAGCCAAAGAAAAACAATCAAACACAAACGAGTAACAATACATAGCCCCTTTGCTTGAGATTTTGGGTGCATTTTTCCCAAAACTTTCTTGTGTCAATGATTCGACCCTAGAGCCTCCACCAAAAAACGCTTTATTCTGCAAAAATCTAACGTGGCTGCGCTGTAACCGATTGCGGCATCCACCAACACAACAAAACGACTTCATAGTGATGCATTGGTGTTCGTTCGGTAGCTTTGGCCACCTTTCGCTTAAGCATGTTGTTGGTTTTTTGTCCCTCTTACACATGTTGTTTAACGAGTTCTTACTCGTGTTTTGTTTGTTATTCTTTTTTTGCGAACTTACACATTTACCATATACGAGATTTGCTATGCTCCTACGGATGCTTTGCTGTTTGCTGTCATTTTTCTTTTCGCCCGACATTAGCTTTGTTGGTTGCTTAGCAACAGAGAGAGTACCTATGGCCTGGAATGGTGAAAAATGGGGTTTTGTGTTGTGTTTTTTCTCTCTCCTCAAGACATTAAAGGTTCTCAGCTTATGGTTGTGTATGGGTTCTTTTTATTTGATTACCAAAACCAGATAAGCTGTGTTAAAGTGCGTCATGATCAGATTTTTGCATTGGTTTAAGAGCAGAACAAAAAAAAAGAGCATAAAAAATAATTGAAATAATTGAGCCTTTTTTTGTCTCTCAGCTTGGTCTTAATCAAAACAAAAGTATTCCTCATAGCCCCTGGGGGGAGTGGAGATTCGTTATAATTCATAAGAAATTATGGTATTGGGCTTAAGTGAATTTTTGTTAGTTGTTGTATCCAGCATGGAACTCTTTGATGCCTGCTAAAAGTAAAAGCGTGCAACAGTTTTCTGTTCACATTTTGAGTGATTTGTTTTTTTTTTCTATTGCTTTAGAATCTACTCAGTAATTTTTGTGGCATTCTTTTTTAGCAGATGGATCCTCATAATTGGAAGGCTTAAATTTAATTTTCTTACAAGTTTTTCGTTTTTGGCGGGAATGTTTGACATTAATTGTCCCACCTCTTGATTTAATAGGAGCCAAAGAATATGCTCCATAGGTTCAACAAGACTCCAATTATCGACAATTTGTGCTACCGTTTGGAATGTTATGCTAATTGGATTAAATAGCCTTTTATAGTTCAAGAATGCCTTTTACGGCATTTTCATGGTAGCTCCATAAAGGTTCCAACGCTGTTGAGAGAAAGTAGAATTGAATAATATCTTCTTTATCGTTAACTGTAAGTGAACAATTTTCATTAGTTAATTTTTCCAACAAAAATATGGATGACAAATAGGCTTAAAGTTCGTTTAGCTAACGTAGCACTAACGGAGCTTCAAGGAAATGGGCATTAATTTGATTTCAATAACCGAAATAATTATTAGTTTCGTTAAAGTAAGTACATATTCTAAACGTATACCTATATAGAGATTTAATCGAATAGGCACTAAGCGAGAAGGCCTTACAACCCACCCCTAGATTTTTATGCGGCTTTTGAATTAATGGCTGAGTAGCCGCGATGTTATTACGTATATCCTACGAGCAAAAATGTTTATTCTATAATAAAAGCAACTCGTTATTTCTTCTTTAAGCAAATTATATTATAACATTATATATGTCATTCCCTCTCACTGAGCATGACAGAAAAAAGTTATCTCTATATCACCTAATCCATAATACCATTTGTCTCGAAACCGATTCCTATCTATTTTCTCCAAATATAGACCCAACTTCCACATACTATGCGAATCTCAATCTACCCCCGATAACATTTTCGCCTGGAAATTCTTATTCTCGTCTTAACTGACAGTATACTTAGTACAAATTATATTTTTCTCCCTATGCTATAATCATTGAAAAACAAATGAATTTGAAATTTATATCTTAATATCAGAACACCTGCTTCCCTTTCTATTTCTATATCAAAAATCTCAAGACTTTAATTTTATGTCTAGTACACTAATCCTCTTTCGCATCAAAGTTATTATTCAGCTACCTCCATTAATTTTATTATCTATAGAAATTATTTATAAACTTCATATCACGAAATATATTCGTGATTCCTATCCTACTAGCGATCCGTTCTATTCTGTAAATATTTTTCTATTCCTATCATATTGTATCTACGAACCAAATTCCACTAATATTCTTATGTTCATACTTAAAAATTTACTCGAAAAGTTTTCATTATTTCTTAGTGCAGATACAATTCTTGTCAATATACTTTGCAGTGGTAACTTTCTTAGGATACATATCTATAGCATATCAGAGTCCTATCTGTAAATTGAAATGGTTCTGCTTATATTGTTATATTGTCCTAATGGAAATCCTGCAACTTCTCGATGTGTATTACTATAAATTGAGTCCGATTTGTACTTGTATCTCCTGAGAAAAATAGTGTTTAAATATGCTCTCTCCTGATGAACAGAGTTTATACAAAATTCATTCTCTTATCTCTCATAAAAGTTTTTCTTATGTAAATTATCTATCTAAAAATTTTGCCAAGATTATTTCCTTGTTATCTTCAGAGTCTAACATTTGTATACATTATCACTATCCTATACAATTAATCCTTAATAAGCTATCCCTTTACTTCAGAAATAATTCATGGATAAATTCTACCCTTATCTTTCATATATATCCATATTTTGTGAAAAGTTTATCTATTATACTCAATATCAATCTTAGTAAAATACTTTTATTATCTCTTACGAAATGAATATTTATGGGACAGATTTTCTCTCAACTGTACTCTGTAGGTATTATTTTCAAGGATATCATCTGTGATATTCTTGATAGACTTCTAGAGTTGTGTGTGTATATTGCCCATTATTGCAATTTGTCAAAATTTCTTGTCTATAAAAAATATACCACGATTCTACTTGTCTATCTCTGAACTTTCTACGATTCCAGTTGATAATGATCGTCTGCTGATGACCATATATCTAGTAATGCATCCCAATTTCTAGAGCTGCATCGTACTATACTTATCCTCACATAATCGCAAAATTGTCCAATTTATTCTAGATAAATACCATTTTGTCATTTAGAATAAAATACCTTGAAAATATTTACCCTATCCCTATCCTATTCCTATAGAAAATTCTCTCTGTCAAGTTTTATTCCTCTAATCTACACTAATTGTCCAAGATTTACCTATATCTATAATAGATACCATTACTACACAATTTTATTTCATATTCACCTATACACTTTATTTTATATACACACACATTATTCCTCTCGAATTCTTATCTCATAGTTCCATATTTCTTTTCTGCGAAAATATTCCTATCTACTCATATGACCTATCTCTCTATCACAAAATATTTCTATTCTTATCTAATCCAATTATTTCGTTTTTAATAATATCTCTTAGACCAATAATCCCATATTTCCTTATAACAACACTATCTTTATCAATTTATTATTCCAGAAAATAATCCATTTGAAAAATATCTCTCATATCCCTATCCTATCCTATTCCGAATATGTCAAATTATTACCTATTTTATTATGAATATTCCTCGCCTATACATAATTATCACCTTTATATACAATTCTTCTATCAAAAATTTTCCCCCGAATCTGAAAATTTATATATTCCACTTATTCCGCGAACAACTCTTATCCCAAAATTATTCCCTCGATTCTCAGTATTACCATGTCATATACCATTCTACTTATCCTTATTTCCACATAGATAAATTTGTCACATTCCAATTTTCTTTAATCTATTCCAGGTATAGAATATTCTCTGTACTTACTATTAGATATTCCATATCTCTGTATTCATTTATTACTCATCATTGAACCAATTTTTACAATTATTTCTTATAGAAAATTTATTGACATAATTCTCTATTTCTCTATCTCTATCTATTCCTATCCATTTAGAATTCTCTTATTCTCTAATATCTCTATATATCTACTCTAAAGTATCCAATTATTTGATGCTATCATTATACTTCTATTATCCTATCCAATTATTTTCGCGCCTTCATATTCCTCGTCACTATAAAATTTCTCGTTATATTTCTCTTCATATGACACAATGTACCATTTTTAATTCTCCTATATTTCGCAAATATTCTTCCATATCAATTTTCCTTCTATTTCTACGAACATATATCTCTGTCAGAATTCCAATTATTCTTTAGAAACTCTATATTCCCTTATCAGGTAAAGTTCTTTATGAAATATTTCCTCTCCCATTATCTAGAAATTGCTCCAAGTACCTTATACCTATGTACTACATAATTTTGCCCAATAAATTCCTTATATTCTCCTATAAAATCAACTTTTTTACTAATATCATTTATATCCTTTAAAATACAAGTTAGTCTAACCAATTAATTCTCCTATCCTAATTCACAATATGACCATAATTCCATTTATAAATCTCTATATTACCTTTTTAATCTCTAATTTCTGTTTATGCATCTAGCTAAAAACCAGCATATCGCGTATTCCTTTCCTTATAAACATCCCAATTGATCTAATCTCGTATACACACCTATATCACGAGGAAAAGTTATCATCTCGTAAAATTTCATTGTGCCGCAATATCCCTATACTCCAGACTGCAATGATTGATCCATATCTTTGTCTCCACATCATTCGATTTCCGAATTTACCATATCATCCTACTCCCACCCAGACACTCCTCTCTCTCTCAATAAATCCCTATCAACCAATATCAGAATAAATCGTGTAACCTCCTCATAACCCAAATCTGAATACATAATCTCATCCATCCAAAGAATAGTCCCTAATCCTGATCTACTCTACCATAAAATCCTCACATATATGTCATCTATCTTTCCTAGACATTGCAATCTTTTTCCTTCTTTGCCCCAAAACTCTACACTTTCCGTTCTATTCATTGTCCAACATATCTGTAGTATCGACCCATGCGGTATGTGCAGTAGCTCCAGCTACGCCCCAATAAACACTAACCATAAATCGAAGAATATCCTAATCCAATTCAAGTAAATTAACCAACTACCAAATCATAATAAAAATATCCCTACCGTGAGATATCCATTCTTATCCTTAACTTGTGTGCAACCGTTACCCCTGAATATCATATATATCTCTACATCAATGTCGCTCCGTGTCCATAGCTCGTCAATCAATATAGCCTCCAGGTCCGCATTCCTTATGTAGTCCTAAATATCCCTAATCCTATGCCATTACACATTATCATCTTCCAAAATCCATCCCTTGGATCTCTGGATAATCAAACTCTATCTCAGATTTTCCTTTCTATACCTCTATCTCCCATATTCTTTTCAATCACTTGCCTTTCCCTTTCTTCCCCACCCTCTTATCCGAATCATGCCAAGCCCTTGATCTCCAATGTGCCTACTAGCGACTTGTCGCTTGGTCCCATATTCCTAATGATGATCTTCTTTAATTCCTTGTCATTACTTTCCTCAAACCACAATGTTATTTTGAAATCCATTTTTATCATGAATATCCATTATGAATACTTCCACAATAATGTGTATCTTTCCCAGTGTCATACTGTCATATAGCTCACATGACTTCCCACAAGCATTAGAGTCGTATAATTCGCCTGCGACTCACTATTCGTGATCTGATCACCACGGCAGTTAGATATATCTCAACAGTATAACTGCAGTGACTTCGTGGTACAAATCCAATATCTACTGTTTCATACATCTTTGGTGTTGATGATATACCTCGGACTAGACCTATTGTAGTCCTGATGATGCGAAACCAGCCAACAGCATTGCAATTGCAAGCGAGAGCACTCATAAAACTTGTCCAGTCACTTTTTTAATGGTGCCGCCAAGTGCAAAATTTCTTGGCCAAAATGGTAAAAGGGTTAATACCACCACCAACATCACTTTGAGCATAAACCGAGCCAATAAAAAAAAACACAAAACGAAAAATGAGCGCGCGCGCGTTT
>PGFW01011451.1:32221-43105 GCA_003123925.1 Haematobia irritans | reverse complement strand
AAAAACATATTTTTCTAACAGTGTAGTTAAATTAAATGGACTTATTTAAAATAAATTTAGAAACAAAAACAATAACATGCATCAACGAGTAAGACACCTCTATCTCTACACGGATAGAAAAGTGTGTTTTTCGTATATTCAGGTGTAACCAAAATATGTCATAAGCTGAATTTTTTAAATACAATATTTTTAAATTTCTAAAAAAACATAAACATATTTTAATTTAGAAATTTTGAGTATAATGCTGGTATGTTTTTCCGAAAACTAAACTTGTTTGAGAGCGTTTGGTTTGACTATGCGATTAAGATGTAGTGATGCTTCCCCAAAAAAATGATATGCTTAATAAGCATATCATTTTTTTTTGGGGATTGCTTATGCCCAAATATTATTTAATTAGAATATTAACAGGCACAATAACGAAAGGGCACTCTATTCTACATGCACAGAAAAAATCATGTTTGGACATGGTTGCCGCATACATTTATCTTCCCAACCATTACATTACGACCATACATGGTCAGGAAGATCAATTTTTAGACTTTTTTGCAGGGGAAAAAAGTATTTTTAAGTATAGACATGCCTAAAACCATTCCATAGCCATACAGACCATGTACATTGTTTTCGTGACCATTTAATTTTTTAATTATTGGCAGCGAGAGAATTTTATAAAAACATTGAACAGGTACACACGATTTTCATTTTGCGCAGGAGAATACGGAATTACTGTGGTTTGTGTTAATTTATTTATTCAGAAGTGGTACGTGGTTTTAGGTGAAATCAAAAACGGAAAGTGTAATTGAAAAAATGTACCTGATTTTTGTTATGAATTTTGATATATGGTATAATTTATTTTTATTTGCAGTTATATGATGTCTGCGGTTGCACATTTGATGGACACGAAGTAAATATGGAATGATTACTTATTGTTGAAATTAAACCAAAATAGAGTGTATAAAAATATGTGGTGTTTGCTTGCTCGACGTTATAAATACAAATTAACAATGAATTAGTATATAAATAAATAAAAACAAATAACTTAAGTTAATTTTGTGTTTTCTTTTCTCAAGTGGCGTTCCTTTTTCGACTACGAAAAAAGTTTTTTCATAAATATCAAAACATTTTAGGTTGTGGCTATGTTTTTTAACTGGAAGACAAACATTTTCATTTTTGATTCAAACAAATTTCTTTTTATCAATATAATAACATTTTAGATGAGACAATTTTATTTTTCATAGAACCATGTTCACTGAGTCAACATGGTTGCAGCAATAATAGCTCGTATCATATTAGTTTGTTCTTCGAATATGATTGTGACAATCATGTTTCTTCTCTGCGTGTATTCAGAGGTTCTTCTACACATATTATATGTTACATAACACAAACATAATAATGCTACACCGAAAAAAAAGTTTACTAATTTTTTTATGAAAAATGAACTAACCCATAGTAAGAATGACCATGATTTGGCGCCAAAGAGTTTTTTTTCTGCTAGATAAGTTCATGATTTTCTTATAAATTAGTTCATGTATTACATCGTATTTAGTTCATTATTACTATGCTGTGGGAAGAAATTAGTTTAACTCCATTCAAAATATTCCTCTATCCGGAAAAATTAACAATTTTTTGGAAACCCTGTATTAAAGAAAGTGGTGTTTGAAATAAAACTGTTTGTCGTATCATTTTCAAAAAGTAGAGAAATTGAGGAATCAAAGGTACAACAAGCCTGTATACAACTAAGAAATTTTTCGTACAAAACAAGTCAATTTTCTGTAACCACCAGTATTTTATTTCAAAGAATTATTATTATATTACCAAAAACTATGGCTTATGATATACAATAAAGGAAATATTTTTATTAGTACGTTGGACGCATTTACTTGTCGGTAGTTAGTAATTGCTTCTTCAAAAGAGTAATATTCTATGTTATTACGACTAAACTAATTAATTTAAATTTTCATGTTTTCTATCCATATGAAAGATATATGTGGTATAAGTTGCTATACTCAATTGAATTGTTGGGCGGATTTGGCTTATAAGCATCTGAAATTGCAAAGTTATACAAAATATAAGAAAAATATTATTAATTAATTAATTCTATCGTTCATATTGATCTTTAACTTACGGTTTTCAAGAGTATTTCCTAGAGCCAATAAGGATATCAGCTTAATTAGTATTAAACAGTAAGAATATTCAAAAAATTACCATTACGAGACCTGTCTACCTGCAAGTGAAAAAATTATTTTTAATAAATTGAAATTTTGGTTTTATTAAAAACGGACAAAATACCGTTTATAGAAAAACTTACCACATTGAAAAAACCATCCAGTAGGTACATTATTGGAATCATATCCATAGACAAATGGGACGTTATTGACATTATTCTCAGAATATATTTGAAATAAAAAATATTATAAAATTAGACATAATTTCCACTTGTCAGTATAGCATTTAGTATTTAAGGTGGATATTAAGTTCGAGTTTAGCGGCTAAAATTGCAATTTCCATGATAAGTTTTTTTTAATAATCCATTATAAAAAATATAATCTTTATAAAAAACTTGATTTGGGCTATTCTCCATCAAGTTATATTTAAATTTGTATGGAAGACGTATAATTTTATACTTTGCTTAGTGATTTATTTTTAATAGCGGCTAAACTCGAACTTAGTACTCACCTGTAGAATTGCTGTAACATAAAAAATATAGATTAAAAAAAAAATGGTTGCTTCTCAACCTGTGATCCAGATGTAGAATAATAATATAAATCATCCTATTACCTCATGTTGTATATTTTTTATGTAAATCAATTTAAAATCCGCACTAATTTTAAACTAACATATTAACAGAAATATAAAGTTCCTTAATCTGTTATTTTTTATATCACATCATTCACTTCTCAGTTTCTAAAATGTTTCGAAATAAATGTATTTTCATTAATACCGCACGTACAATTTTGCAAAATTAAAACCACGTGTGCACTTCATAAATGCATCAACAGAACTGAATGCGGCAATAAAACTCAAATACACAAATATGTCATAACGATTGCATACCTGCCGTAAGAAAAACAAACTCCACACAACACACACGATCCCTTTCTGATCTTGCCTAAATTGCAAAAAAACAACTCTCACCAACAAAAGATACACAACAAGAAGCATTACCTTTGTCTCATAGAATCAAACAAGCCAACAACAGCATTAAATGACGGCATAACAAAACTAAAACAATTCATACGAGATATAACACAAAAGTTCTCTAAAAACTCCCTTCGCATGATGACTCAGCATTTTCCCGCAAAGTACACGTTTATTGATTAAGTTGGAATTCTAATCTATAAGTTATGGTAAATATATTACCAAAATCTAATGAGGTGCTTATTAAAAAATTATTATACACCTGTCAGGAATTATATTAACTAATTATTTTATTCTATTTAACTAAATTTTCATGTGAGTAAACACTCCAACATTATATAAAATAGGGAAATAATCTGTAAGGTAGAGCATCGTACGAATGGTAATGTCGTTAAGTTAATAATTTTTACTACAAAAAATTTTTTTTCGCATACAAAATTTTTTTCTGATAAGTACAAATTGTACCACTATTCGTAGTAAAGATTTTTATATTGCGCCATCGTTATTTTTTAGTCATGAAATCAACGATGGCATTAACTACTGTGTGTGGAAATTTATTCTAAGGAAAAAATTATTGCCCAATTTCGTAAGTTAGTGAAGTAAAAAAGACTTTACTGAATTTTTAATAAAGTTTTGGGCTTTAGTTAAGTTAATTTTCGTTGTGGTTAACGAAAAATGAACTATATTAAGTAATATTTGTTGAACTAATGTGGAAGTCAAAATATGGTCCGTTAATTTTACAAGAACAGCTTTTTATTTCTGTTGTAGCGGGCATCAAAAATAAAACATAAAATGTATGTGGCTTATTGCAAAACTTTGTTTGGGACATTATTGACTTTAATATAAAGACAGTTTTTTAGGGACCTCTCTACACTATTGTTTGTTTTGGATTTCAGCAGCTAAAATCATGGCATTGCTAGCTAACTACAATGTGAGGCTTACCAACAGAGGAAAAGTATGACGGTCAACAATTATATTTGACAAAGCCTATGACTAGCAAGATGGGTAATGGATACAGTGTTTTCGGGAATTACCACAATCCTGCATCAGTATGCCCTAACTTGCAGCATAAATAATGCAACAATTATCAGATAATTCGCGGTAGTGTCACTTAAACTCACAATCAACTACACTTGACTTCCCGAAAAAATGGTTTTTGATGTTACCTACACGCATAAAAATATTCTTTTCTCCAAGACGAATTTTGACAACAAAGTTTTCGTTTCTACATTTGCTTTGTTGAAAAGGAAAGTGTAAATTTGAAGTGAAAAGTAATATTACTTTTTGTGTAACACGTTTATTTCTTTTCCAGATTAAAACAATTTACATAAGACGTAACTCAAGAAAATTTTTTTTTGCTGGCTAATTGCATTTTCCGCTCACGTCTTTCTCACTTCCACCGAAGTTGTTTTAGTTTCTTAGCACCCTTTTTCTGTAATACAAACAATTGTAGAAGGAAAACTTATTACGAGTTTATAATTTTAGAATTTTTTTTTTAGCCTTTCGCGCTGGACGGAGAATCGAACCGCGGACCATGCCACTTTTGTAAGCCAAACACACTAGACACATGAGCTATGTACCTGTTTATGGGTGCATCACATGAATAATATCAGACATACTAGCAGTATGTCAAAAGAAGAGTGTTTTGACAATACGAGTAAATTATGTTTTGTTGCGCAAAATATAAATATAATTTTAATTTTAAAAAATTATTTTAATTATAGTATTTTGCAACACATATACATATTTTATTTTTCTCAAAAACGAATTAAGCAACTCGTTTTTACTTCAATTATATTTCTGAATTTGAAAGGCGTATTTGGCAATGTCTAAAGACTTTCTGACATACTGTAAGTTATATTTATGTTGCAATAGATGGCGGCGGCGACAGAACGAATAAAACTAAGTTTTATTTAACAGAAGCAAACATTTAGTTTGGCACCGTGGAGCAGTGGTTGCTACGTCAACTGTTGCATGCAAGGGTTCGTTGGGTTCGATCCCTGCTTCGACACAAAGTTTTTTTTTTTGGTTTTTGTTTTTTTTTTTTTTTTTTTTAATATATTCCAGATTAGCGAGTCGGAAAGATATCCTAAAAAACAAAATTGTTCACAGTTAGCATATGACTATATTAATATTTTTAACTAATGAACTGTAAAAATGTGTCTTATTAAAGAAACGCTAAAGTCAGAAAAGAAACATGTGTTTGACTATCTATAACGAAATGGACTGTTGTGTTGGTTCAAAGAAATAAGCTTTTTTTTATTGAAAAATTATAAAAATATTTGTCACAAACGAATATTTTTGGTGATAAAGTGTACTACTTTTTTCGTAAGCAACAAAAAACTTAATAAGCAAATGAAAACGTTTCGGGTACACGTTTTTCAAACGTTTTTTTTTTCTTTGCGTGTAAACAATATTGCAAGCATATTCTCTTTTCCTGCTGCCAAAAGTAAATCATCGATTTGAGGTGCAAGTTCCGCTGGGTTTTGTTTATTCTGAGCCGAGTTTGCTCGCACTCTCATTTTTTTGTCGTTATTCGTTTTGGTTATTGTTGGTTACTCTTACAATTCATTATTGTTGATTTTGATTTTCAATTAAAATCTCTTTGGCTTTAACCTTGCATCAAATAAAAATTAAAATTTAGGATACATATCTCATTCACGAAATTTTTTATTTCTCATTTTATGTCATAGATTAATTAAGGTATTCCATGTACAACAAATGTCCCGTTTCCAAAATCCGTAATCTAATTCCAAAAAAAATTCTATTAAAATCGCAACATGCAAATCCTTAAAAATAAGTTCTAATATATAAATTAATAAATTGATTTTATGTTTGCTTTAGTAATATTTACGCCTTCACTTCAAAAGATCCTCGAGACTTTTAGCGAGGGACGCAAATTATATAATAATTCAGCGCACAATTAATATTACCAAACAAGCAAACTTCACAAAATTTAGTGGTATACTCTGTAGCTTAGGCAAAAGAAAAGTTTTTGTAAAGTATATACTGACACTGAAAAATTCATGCGCCCGTTTCACAGATTTTGTTGGCTTAAACACTAATGATTTAGGTCTATTGATTCCGACCAAAGGAATTGAAGTAAGGATACTTTGAAGACATAAATGATGCTGCTTTTTAAGATTTTGGCTTATACTTCGATTCTATGTAACAAATTTTAAATCTTATTGTGTTTCTGTAGTTTTTCCTGTCATGGTGCAATTAAAGATCCTTTTAAAGACTGTAATGCAACAATTTCAGAATTAAAGTCTTGTTGAAAGCTACTGTTCAATGACAACATCTCGAATTTCTTCAATTCAGACACGGACTTTATGTAGAATTTATATTGTATGGTTTCAATATAAAAATTTGTCTTCGAAAATAAGTGTTCTGAAAAGACATCTGACCTATTTGAATAAAACGATATATTTTGTTTTGTTGTCAAGAGTGCAAAGAGAAGCGCATACAAATTTATAAGACCATTTACGCATTCAATGTTAAAGATTTTTCAGCACCTATTAAAGCAAGTTGCCTTAGAGCAACCAATTTTTTTTATTTGAAGATACCCCATGTTTTAAGTGGAATGCACCGTTAATTATACAAGGAAAAACGACTTTATAGTAAAAGATTATCGACTTTTGCGAAAATTGAAAGAAACATAATATGCAGAAGAAATGGCGTCTTCTAATGCTAAGCAAACACATTCGTAATTATTAGGGACATGAATCTTTGGCCTCTCTAACATTATGTTTTTTTTTTGTCAGTGTGGATATCCTTTAATGCTACGAAGGTTCAGCCAAATGTTATTACCGAAACTTCTTCTGAGAACAGATCTAGCAATAAAAAAGAGAGGACGGACCACAGCGCACCATATTGCAAAAAAATTTGCGTTGCTACAGCTATCTTATTTAGCCTTTAGTTAATTATTTAAAAAAGAAGTTTTTAATGTAATTTAATATATATTGGGCTTAATTAATTATATTTTCTTCATTTTCCATTAACGAGGTCTAAGCTTAGAAATCAAAAATTGGAATTATATTGCAGGCTGGGGACTTCTTTAGATGTTCAAAATGTTAGCAGTTCTGGATGGTAATTCAGGCCATTTTAAAAAAGTTTATATGAGCTTCTCTAAGAAATTGAAATTTTTAAATTTATGTTATAACGTTCTTGCAGGTTGTAAATATATATCCTCAGTTATTGTCGAGATCGTATTCGATCTTTCTTATAACATAAACTTGTTTGCTGCCTCAGATAAATTTACTGCAAGGCAACCTACGGATACTAATGAAACTGAAACCTACGAATACTACTGAGATGGATGCGCTAAAATTTTTGTAGGGAACCATTTGTTTTACAAATTATTCAATTTAATTTAATACAATTTAATTCATTAGCAGTCATTTGCTGACAGTTTTACCATGACGTAAAATTGGTGTTCCAATAATACGTCGTAACATAATCTTCAAAATATATAAAAATCTTTAATGTGAACGATTTTTGCAATATGTAGATTTTGTGTGTTTTTGCGCAGTAACTCAAAAACTACTGTACCGATTTTGACTAAGCTGTATGAGCATACTCTAAAGGGTGATGGTCAAAATTTGGTCAAGGGAAAACGCGTGTAAATCGGTGAAATCGTTTATTTAAAAAAACAAATTAAGTTTCTTTTTCAAGTTCAATTAGTATAAAATTCAGGAAAATATTCTAGTTAGGCTTTCGCTTTTCCAATCGAATCCGAATTGGCGCGGGCCTGCACCTTGACACTGGCCATCAGATTTTGTACAGCCACTTGTCCACCTCTCGCCGCAGAAAGCCAGTTTTGCCTTGAACTGCTGCTCGTCCTTAGCGAGTTTTTTTGGTCTTCTTTAGATTCCGCTTGAACAATAGCAGCGTATTTCTCATTTGGGTGGAGCTCTGGCGTGGTTTGGGAGGGCTCTTGTCCTTGGGAACCACGCTGCACGTTGTTGGCGGCGTACACTCCATGGCCTATTTCCGTAATGGCAAGATGGCCAAATCTGGCCAAAACAGTACGGACAACCGTGTTTCTTCAGGAAAGGCAGCAGACGTTTATTCAAACGCTCTTTCACGTAAATTTCTTGGTTGACAGTCCCGGAAGCTATGAAAATGCTGCTTTTCAAGCCACAGGTACAGATGGCTTGCCAAACCAGATATTTCTTTGCGAACTTTGACAGTTTAATGTGCTTGGCCGCGCTTTGGCCGTCGTATTTTGTTTATCATCGCGATTTGGAGTCACTACCTTCTTGTAAGTCGATAATCCGGCTCGTTTTTTTGGCTCGATGCACGGTTGTAGACGATACACCCAGGGTTTCGCTTGAAACTACCGGCAACTCTCTTTGTCGTCCTAGCGGCTTCCGGTTTTCGATTTCCCCCCGATCCAGACTTCCTGGCTGTCGACAAACGTTCCCCAAACACTTTAATTAGATTTGTAACGGTTGATTTGGCAACTTTTAGCGATTTTGCCAGCTTTGCGTGCGAGTAGCTCGGATTTTCGCGATGCGCGAGCAAAATTTTGATACGATGGTCTTCTTGCTTGGACGGCAATAGGAGCAACATTCTACGCACACACACCTTCAACATGAGGGGTGTTCAGGTTTTTTAAATGCAAAATTGAAAGAAGTACGTCAAGTTTATATTGACCAAATTTTGACGGTATCACCCTTTATGCGCCGTGAGGGGTGTTTCCACCTAGTTTTCTTCGTCCGACGGAGGGCGCAATATTCTTTTAACCGTAACACAATGTGTAGTTTTTTGTGTTTTGGTCGATGGAGATTTTGCTGTAACGCAAGTATAAAAAGGAAGCAACCGGCTTATCTTGAGCAAATGGAAACGTAAAGCTGTCAGAACTAAGCCTATCGCCAGGACCATTCTTTGTATTCAGCAACAACACCACAAAAACATTTCCTAACCCATATACGAAATTATAACAATTACTTTCAAATGTCGTCATTTGGTGCTGCCAATATATTACCTGAAGTTCCACGCCAACATTCAAAGTACAAGTACAAACAAATCACAAAGTATGCTCCCTATTGGCTATTCTTGATAAAGACTACAAGATAGATTTCTTTGGGATTTTAGAAAAAGAAGAACAATTTGGGACCAGCGTGAACCGGGCCCTGATAGTACAATACAAGTTGGATAGGTTAGGTAACCTAACCTAGTACAATATACTAAAAGCTTAAGAAATAATTAAATTTTTAACAAGAAATACAAAGAAAAAATACGCCTTGTTATAATATTTATCAAAAAAAAAAAGGTGGAGCCTGCTGCGCCGGTGTTGGGGATGGAGCGCCTCTCTGTCTCGTCGGGAACCAGCTCTGCCACTGGTTGTTCGCGCGTTAGCGGACTCCCAATGGGTCTGGTCTATTTACGCGTAAGAGGTTGGCAGACGGAATGCCCGAGAATCTGGGCCAAAGTTAAGACCAGTACGGAACCAACCGTGTTTCTTCAGGGAAAGGCAGCAGACGTTTATTCAAACGGCCTCTTTCACGGTAAATTTCTTGGTTGACGAGTCCGCGGAAGCTATGAAAATGCTGCTTTTCAAGCCACAGGTACAGATGGCTTTGCCAAACCAGATATTTCTTTGCGAACTTTGACAGTTTAATGTGCTTGGCCGCGCTTTGGCCGTCGTATTTTGTTTTATCATCGCGATTTGGAGTCACTACCTTCTTGTAAGTCGATAATCCGGCCTCGTTTTTTTGGCTCGATGCACGGTTGTAGACGATACACCCAGGGTTTCGCTTGAAACTACCGGCAACTCTCTTTAGTCGTCCTAGCGGCTTCCGGTTTTTCGAATTTCCCCCCGATCCAGACTTCCTGGCTGTCGACAAACGTTCCCCAAAACACTTTTAATTATTTGTTAACGGTTGATTTGGCAACTTTTAGCGATTTTGCCAGCTTTGCGTGCGAGTAGCTGGATTTTCGCGATGCGCGAGAAAAATTTTGATAGATGGTCTTCTTGCTTGGACGGCAATAGGAGCAACATTCTACGCACACACACCTTCAACATGAGGGGTGTTCAGGTTTTTTTACAATGCAAATTGAAAGAAGTACGTCAAGTTTATATTGACCAAATTTTGACGGTATCACCCTTATGCGCCGTGAGGGGTGTTTCCACCGTAGTTTTCTTCGTCGACGGAGGGCGCAATATTCTTTAACCGTAACACAATGTGTAAGTTTTTTGTGTTTTGGGTCGATGGAGATTTTGCTGTAACGCAAGTATAAAAAGGAAGCAACCGGCTTATCTTGAGCAAATGGAAACGTAAGCTGTCAGAACTAAGCCTATCGCCAGGACGCATTCTTTGTATTCAGGCAACACACACCACAAAAACATTTCCTAACCCATATACGAAATTAACAACAATTACTTTCAAATGTCGTCATTTGGTGCTGCCAATATATTACCTGAAGTTTCCACGCCAACATCAAAGTACAAGTACAAAACAAATCACAAAGTATGCTCCCATTGGCTATTCTTGATAAAGACTCAAAGATAGATTTCTTTGGGGATTTTAGAAAAAGAAGAACAATTGTGGACCAGCGTGAACCGGGCCCTGATAGTACAATACAAAGTTGGATAGGTTAGGTAACCTAACCTAGTACAATATACTAAAAGCTTAAGAAAGTAATTAAATTTTTAGAAGAAATACAAAGAAAAAATACGCCTTGTTATAATATTTATCAAAAAAAAAATATTTACACATTTGATAAATTTTGTGCATTGACTAT
>PGFW01011426.1:4663-18835 GCA_003123925.1 Haematobia irritans | reverse complement strand
TGTGTGTGTGTGTTTGAGGGTCCAAAGGCATGTTGCATGACGTTGGAGAAACAGCTGTTTTAGCAACATTGTAGCTGAGAAAATCAAAACAAGAGACTGGGAGTGGAAGAGTGTATGTATCTGTGAATGTTTCATTCTCGTTGTAAAAGTGTTGGTATGCAGAGAGTGAAATAGAGAGTAGGAAGTGAATGTTATGATGAAAATGTAATAAAAACAAAAGACGTAATAAAAACTGTTATAGATACAAAAATGTATCATCACAAACCACACAACATAAACAAGTTGGATTTTTTGAAGAAATTTTAAAAAAGAAAATAAAAACACCAGAGCAAAAGAAGTTTTAAGAAAAAATCGAAAAAATTCTAGTCGATTTTTGAGTGAATAGCTATTGTCTAAACATGAATAGTTTGTGAATTCAGGTGTTTTCTTAGAGGAAAAAATTTTTCTTTACAAGTTGTTTACCTCTTGGTATTATGGTATTGTTGCTGGCCTATAAATATGTATACGCGCGCGAGTTTGTGTGTGTGTGTGAGTGAATTTATTTGAGTTCTCTAATGCATTCGGAAATATAGATCTTGTTTAAGTTGTTGATTTTTTTTCTCTATTGAAAGGCATTACCCATTTGAATTTGATGCGGTTGTTGTTTTTATAATATGGCTTGACAACGTCATAGGCCTATAGAAGAGAACATTGTGTATGTGTGTTTGTATTATGTTTCGGGATTTTTCACCTTTGCTTTTTCATTTGTTTTGATATTGTGTTGTCTTTTATGGAAAGAAAGACAACAAATAATGTAACAACAACAACAACAAGAAACCACATCAAGCGGTTTGTTGGTGTTAAGAGAAACAAAACAACTTGACTTGCTTACAACAGCACTACGAGAAACTAGCTGCTGCTATCAAAGACGAACGAGCGGGCGGACAGACATACTGGCAAGCCCATGACGATGAAGCAAACGACTAAAAACCGTCCGCCGCTCTTATATACCACAATCACCCATAAACTGACACACACACACACGAACTACGCTTGCCGACTTGTACGCCGCACACTCAACGTGAGTTGGTCGAGCAGACAGCCAGGCCGAAGCAGTAGCATAATCAAATACACACAAAACAACAAAGTGTATTTACGAAAATCAGTCGTTGATAGCCAACTCTCGTGTTCAGACGATAAGCGCTTTTTTTTTGGAGAAGAAGAGAAAGAGCACCCCCACAAACACAAATAATCATTGAACGAAATAAACCGACCTACCGACCGACTGCTTGCTCTCTGACAACGGCGATTATACGTAACGCAATCGATGTCAATGATACGTTGTCGCCATCGTATTACTACGAACGTATGCACTCGAAACGTCACTTGACTGAGAAAGAGACAAGAGCCTCACACGCACGTTATCAACATCACCACACTACCACTACTACCACCACCACCGCACGCACCGCTGCAATTCAACATCCATCCATAGTCGTATTGCAGCCAAGCAAACTGCTCTCGGGTTGATCGTAACAAACAACTCTCGGTGTGAAACCCGCATAAATACAGAAAAATTTTGTTTTATTGTTCGTGCGGTATTGTTGTTGTTATTGTTTTCCAATAGTCTATTTTGGAAACATTTGTGAATTGAATGAGCCAACGAAAAGTAAAAGAAAACGGAGAAATCTAATCAATTAGATATTTCGGATACTTGGGGTATAAGTTATAAATAAATGTTTGAATGTTTAAAGTATAAAACAATAATTAAATCAATAACACAAAACAACTAAGAGAAAATACAAAGTGATTGAAATAAACAAATCTTTAAAATAAAGAGAATTCTACATAAATTCTGAAATTAATAAAAAAAGGTTGAGATTCAACCTCCCCCTCCCCTATAGTCATAATATAAAGTTCAGTTTTACCTACAGTTTGCCATTTCACAATAGAACAAGTGGATTATGCTTAGGCACTCTCACAAATCGATACGTCATCAGCATCAACGGTTATTCCATGACGTACGGCATATAACGTTAGCCCTCCTATCTTGCCCCAAATGTCTTAGGGGGCCTTGTTGTGGTATTATTATCCCGCACCATCAGCCAATGCTGGATTTGAATAAAAGTTTACAACACAATCAAAAATTCAATAAACGCATGATTTTCAATCTTGAATTGTACCATAAAAATATTGTGAAAAAATCCAATAACCCCAATACGTGCCACAACCATGGTAGTGATCTGCTGAGCTTAGAAAAGCAAACGAGTATAGTGAAATATCGCGGGAAACGTAAATCAATGATTATGACCTAAAGGAAGACAAGAAAAAGAGAAGAAGCAGTAAAAAAACACCACAAAAGTGAGATTGAAAATTTTCTACGGCATTAGAAAAAAAGTGAAACGATTTGAAAATTTTTGAAACAAAACAAAAAATCCAAAACAATTATTGATTAAAAAAAAATCTAAATTAAACAACAAAAAAAATCCATGTGCATTTTAATTCACAAGAACGAAATAAAATTGTGACAAAACCAATACATAAAGCTCTTATCAATTAATTAATAAATTTCTCTCTTACTCCAAAAAATATCATACACATATATTTGATCTTGATCTAATGTGTTACAGTGAAAAAAAAAAAACTTAATACAAAAAGTAAATTTAAAAGTGTTTATTTAAACATCAATTGAAAAAATCTATCAACATCAGCTGTCCGCTAACATAGGCCATAACATAACAGATTCACACACACACACACACAAGTTGAAGGAATCCAATAGAGATAAACAAACATCAGCTGTTCACCATAACCACATGGATAACATAGAAATGTTAAACTAACATAGCCGGAGATAAATTCTTATACTGGAGAAATGTAATATACTGAATTTAAAAAAAAAATAAATACTGTGAAGTAATTGTGAGTGCAAGAAAAATTTAGTGAATTATTATAATTATAACAAATAATTGATTTACCTAAAAATAAATAAATAATAATAGAAATCATAACAAAATCAAAACATAGTTAAAGTGAAAAGAATTTTTGAAAGAAAAATAAAGAAGTACAAATTAATTAATTCCAAATACTAGTAATATAAAAAAGAAAAAATTGTTTTTTTTTTGCATTTTGTATTAAATCGTATAAGCAATAAAAGTGCAATAATTTTCTATATACCTGAAAATCCCAATAAAAATGAAAGTAAAACGAAAAGTGTTGTTTTTAGCCAATAAAATAAAATTGAAAACAGCAAATTGATTAAAAAAATTGATATCATTATCTAATAATAAAAAAATAAAGTTCTCAAAACTTATTGATATTTCAATAAAAAATTTCTATATTGAAATACTACCACCTTTATCCTTCGTTTTCACCTCCCACCCCACCGTAATCCAAGTTCCCATCAAAATGTCTACCGGACGTCGTTTAGCCAAACGTTCTATTATTGGCACTAAAGTTTGTGCCCCAGGCCCTGATGGTCTTTGGTATTCGGGCGTCATACAAGATGTGAAAACGCCACCCACTTCTACCATAACAAGTGCCAATTCTGATAATAATCAAACCCAGACCACTAGTGCCAATGACACAAAATATATCGTAAGATTTGATTTCAAGACTCAAGATACACCCTCCACTTCGGCTGCTGGAGCCTCTGTAAATGAGGCCCGTCGTCATGTCAGTGTTCATATAAGTCCAGCTCAGACATTGAGACGTAATGCCATGATTAAAGAATTCCGTGAAACCGATCTTATTGGTCCCGGTTTTCGTTCAATTATGGGTGTACGTTTACAGCCAGGTCAAAGGATCTACATTACCTATAATGGTCGGGAGACTTCAGGAGATGTCATAGCCCATGACGAGGAAAAGGATGAGGTGATTGTTAAGATAACAACAATAGGATGTGAGGTAAGTAAATTTTTATATATATACATAACATCCCTACGGGAAATTGGTGCAATTGTCACTATCCGACCCATCACAGGACTGGTACCAATATCTATAGGATAATCCTACAAAGTGTCCTTAGGAATGAGTCCTAGTCGTATACTAAACTGTAAATTTACCCCGTCAATGACAAACCCATGTTAAAATGACCGGTCCCTTCCATACGTTTTGACCAGAACTGGGACTGATACACACACACATCAGGACTAGACCCGTAACGACCCTGGGGTTCATCCCGTAGGTATAAGATATAGTTCTTAAAATTGACGAAAATATTTCATTGGGACAAAGAACACATTTCATTAGAATAAGGTCCCCTAAAATCTTAATTATGTACAAAACGAGTGCTTTAGAAATTACAAAGAAAACAAGTGACTAAAGGAAACATACACAGAAAAAAATATCACCAAAATATTTCCAATTAAAAAGTTCATTGAAGTTGAAATATTTTTCAATTAAAAAATTAATTGATACAAATCACTTTTTAATCAAACTCGGAAGACTAAGTCAGTTGAAAAAGTGTTGGAATTTTTTTTTTATTTTTTGAATTAAAAATGTATTTGAAACAGTAAAGTCTGTTAAGAACGTAATTGTAAATAGTAACGTTTTTAATGAAGAAATTAATTGAGTTTTGCTATGAACATCAATTCGATTGTTAGTTGAATCAGTTAAAAAAATAATTGAAATTTGCTAATTAAATCAATTAATTTTTTAATCAAGTATTTGTTTTTATGCCCAAATAAAACAGTGATTGATACTATTATTTTCGTGTTTGAAGGCATTTCAATTACAAAATTAATTGGATCAATTAATTTCGTGATTGAATCAGAAAAAAAAATTAGTTTGTAAGCATTTGTGTCATTGAAATAAGTTTGGGAATAAACCGCATTTGCTGAACAAAAATGCCAAACTAATATTAGGAGCTATACTTGTGTTAATTGAAATAAATACAAACATTAATTGATATGTGCCCAAAACATTAATTGATTTTTCAACCAAATATATTATTTGTTATTTATATTTAATAAAATTTGTGATTGGCCCGACAATTTACTCCAGTTTCCACCAAACACCAAAAGGTTATTCAGCGTTGGATTATCCCCTCTCAGTAGGGAGCCATCGTGGTGCAATGGTTAGCATGCCCGCCTTGCATACACAAGGTCGTGGGTTCGATTCCTGCTTCGACCGAACACCAAAAAGTTTTTCAGCGGTGGATTATCCCACCTCAGTTATGCTGGCGACATTTCTGAGGGTTTCGAAGCTTCTCCAAGTGGTTTCACTGCAATGTGGAACACCGTTCGGACTCGGCTATAAAAAGGAGGTCCCTTGTCATTGAGCTTAACATGGAATCGGGCAGCACTCAGTGATAAGAGAGGAATTCACCAATGTGGTATCACAATGGACTGAATAGTCTAAGTGAGCCCGATACATCGGGCTGCCCCCTAACCTAACCTATCCCCTCTCAGTAATGCTAGTGTCATTTCGAAATATTGGAGAAAAATTAAGGGGAAACTATAGTGATTTCATGTTCCAAGAACGAATTGATTTTTTATACCCTCCACCATAGGTTGGGGGGTATATTAACTTTGTCATTCCGTTTGTAACACATCGAAATATTGCTCTAAGACCCCATAAAGTATATATATTCTGGATCGTGGTGAAATTCTGAGTTGATCTCAGCATGTCCGTCCGTCTGTTGAAATCACGCTAACTTCGAAGTACAAGTAGTTGTTATTGATGTAGGTCGGATGGTATTGCAAATGGTATTGTCATATCGGTCCACTTTTACGTATAGCCCCCATATTAACGAACCACCGTGGTGCAATGGTTAGCATGCCCGCCTTGCATACACAAGGTCGTGGGTTCGATTCCTGCTACGACCGAACACCAAAAAGTTTTTCAGCGGTGAGATTATCCCACCTCAGTAATGCAGGTGACATTTCTGAGGGTTTCAAAGCTTCTCTAAGTGGTTTCACTGGAATGTGGAACGCCGTTCGGACTCGGCTATAAAAAGGAGGTCCCTTGTCATTGAGCTTAACATGGAATCGGGCAGCACTCAGTGATAAGAGAGAAGTTCACCACTGTGGTATCACATATGGACGAATAGTCTTAAGTGAGCCTGATACATCGGGCTGCCCACATAACCTAACCTAACTAACGAACCCCCTGATTTGGCTTGCGGAGCCTCTAAGAGAAGCAAATTTCATCGCGATCTGACTGAAATTTGGAACATAGTAGTTAGTATATGTTCTCTAAAATCCATGCAAAAACTTGGGTCCACACGACGTCCATTAATTATTATAGCGCCCCATATTAACCGATCCCCAGATTTTGGCTTGCGGAGAGCACTCATAAGAGAAAGCAAATTTCAATCCGATCTGGCTGAAATTTGGAACATGGTGTTTAGTAATATGGTCTCTAAACAACCATTGCATTTAATTGGTACACAATCGGTCCATTAATATTCTATAGCCCCCCATATAAACCAAATCACCCGGTGCCTTCTAAAGAAGAAAGCGAATTCTTTCGATCACGGCTGAAATTTGGTTACATGGTTGTTAGTATATGGTCTCTAACATCCATGCATTAATTTGGTACCCATCGCGTCCGTAATTATATATAGCCCCCATATAAACCGCATCCGCAGAGATTGGACTCCGGGCAGCCCCTTGGAAGGAGCAAATTTCGTTCGATTCGGTTTGAATTGTGGTAGTGATGCTTAGTATTATGTTCTCTATCAACCATGCAGAAATTGGTCAACAATCGGTCCATAATTATCATATATAGCCCCCATATAAACACGAATCCCCAGATTTGGCCTTGCCGGGAGCTTCTAATGAGAAGCAAATTTCATTGATCCGGTTTGGAAAATTCGGGCTACATCGGTGTATGGTATATGCTTCTTCTAACAACCCTGCCAGAATTGGTCAACATCGCGTCCATCAATTATATATAGCCCCCATATTAAACCGATCCCCAGTTTTTGGCTTTGCGGAGCTCTCTAAGAGAAGCAAACTTTCATTCTGTCCGGTTGAAACTGGTTACAATGGTGTTAGTATATGGTTCTCTAACAACAATGCCAGAATTGTTCCATATCGCCGTTCCATAATTATATGTAGCCCCCATATAAACCGATTCCCCAGATTGGACCTGGATTTGCCCTCGAAGAGCAATTCACCCGATCCGCGTTGAAATTTCGAGTCGTGATGTTAGTATTTATGGTCTCTAACAACCATGGCAAACATTGGTCCATACCGGTCTTAATTTATTATAATAAAGCCCCAATTGCTACCGATCCCCACCATATGTACCTCCGAAGCTCATCCGATCCGGTTGAACATTTGGTACGTTGATGTGAAAATTTGCGTACATTGCAGCTTAGTATATGGCCGCTAACAACCTTGCCAAATTGGTCCCTATCGCGTCTTGTAGTATATATATTCCGACATCCCCAAAAATATCTACCAAAATTTTTTTCTATAGAAAATTTTCTCAACAATTTATTTCTATACAAAATTTTCTCCCAAAATTTGTATTTCTATAGAAAAATTTTTGTCAACATTTTTTATTTTTGTCAAGATTGACCAAGATTTTATTTCTAGGTAGAAATTATTTGTCAAAATTTTATTTTCTGCTATAAAATTTTGTCAAAATTTTATTCTATAGAAATATTTTGTCAAAATTTTTATTCTTAATTTTGTCAAACTGGTATATATGTTACGCATTTATTCGGTTTTTTTGTGTCATGTTTAAATTATATACCCGTATGAACTGAACTCACATTTAGAAAACGGATGTTTTAAGAAGGTTTTTAAGATACCTTGCCATCGCGTAATGATTACACAACCCCAAGTAATTCGATTTGTGATGACAGGTCTTTCGTAGAAGTTTTCTACGCAATCCATGGTGGAGGGTACATTAAGATTCGGCCTGGCCGAAACTTACCGGCGTATATACTCTGTTATTTAAGTAAAAATGATCAATACAAAAATCAATCAATCAAAATGATTTAGGGAACCACTCTCTGCTGCTTTAGTTGCCACCCTTACATTGTATCCTTGATATAGGTTAATTTTACTTAACATATCAATTTTTCACATAATCCACAATATGAAAATTAACTAGGCATTAAGAACGACCTATCTTTTGACTAAACGCCATTGCTTATCTGAGTTACAATTGTACAGTCTGCTTCTTTGTTTGTCTCCCCCAATGCTGTCAGTTTACATGAAAATGGGGTCTGTGTGTGGGTGGTTACTAGGTCTTGTTCTATGTGCCACGCGCCCTTTTTTTATTTGCTTGGCATCTTTGCTTGTTAGGTTGAGAGAGATTTTGGTTTTGTTTTTGCTCTCGTTGAAGTTTGTATGTATTTTGTGGTGCAGCATTCGGTTTTTGGCGCGGGTGGTATCGTTTATGTTTGCTACTGTAGTATGTGGCTCTTGCCTGCTGTTTGACACAATGATTGATGTTCATGCACTTTGTGGTTTGTTTTTTCTTTCCGTTGGGGCTATTTTGTTATTTCGAAACGGACGATTGTGGTGTGGTTGCTCTTCGTTTTTTCTTTGCTTTCGATTACGGTGTTTGGCGTTATAACGGGACTTTGGCCACTATGAAACAAACAAACGGAAAAAGCGTGGCATTTGGCAAAACATAAAATGAAAACAACAGAACAACAACCGAAGCAACAATAAAATGAAACAACAAAAAAGTACGCGCAATACAAATAGAATGCAGTTCCAATATTGCACACACACACATTTCATATATGGTGTGTGCACTTATTCAAACAAGCAGCCATAGAAGTGGTTGTATTCTTATTGTCAAAGTGAAATTTAAAAAGCTTTGCACAAAGTGCCAAAAACTCGGCAAGCAACTGCCGCCACCACCCATCATTCACCAACAACATCAGGGCAAACAATTGTAGAGTGCGATTTATGTGCATGTTGTGCAAGTGACGAGGTATAGTGGGTGTGTGTGTGCGATATTTTCTCCCTCATAGATTGCAATAGATAGAGTCAAATCACATTAAACCTCGGTATTCGCAATCAATAGAGTCTTTTTCTTTTTTTGGGGGGATTAAGCCCCCTTCGCCCGCCTTTGGAAAGTTTACTTGCATATTGAACTTGAAACTGCACCATTTTGAATATGCTGGTTCTTCCGTAATCAATTTAATGCTCTTGAAATGTCCTCTCATGCATCTCTTGCTTCACAGCTCTAGTTGTAATGGATACATTTAACAATCCGTTGTTGGATAGGGGGGAGGAGGATTCTGGTATTGTGCTCATTTTATTGATGCCCCAAGAATTTGTGGACTGAGATTTTCAAAGGGAATTGAAAGTTAATTCGAATTATGATATGTAGAGGAATTACTGCAATTACCCAAATACACTTCTTTGTGCTTTTAACTTTAAATGTCATTACATTATCAACGCAGGACGGTGGCAGCAAAAACTACACGGACATAACATAAGGCCAGAGTTTTTGGCGTAATAAACATTCAGATTATGGTTTTTATAATTCTTTTTGGAAGTATTTTTAAGCAATTTCCAAGCTAAAAGCTAAAAAAGAACGAATTCATCATTTGAAAGGAAACTTAAGGTTTATTTTACAAAAATTTTAACTAAAAATTTATTTTATTACAAATTGATACAATTAAGTATACTTTTTTTTTCAAACTGATAGAAAGTGTATTTAAAGACATATTTTTTTTCTGTTGTCTTAAGAAAATTTCCTATTGTAAGAAACAAACTATATTGTTTTTAAAATGTCTTAGCGGCATATTTACGATATTCCAAACAGATACAATTAAGGAACAATTTATTCAATATTAGATGATATGCATAACAATTTAAATTAAAACTTACTAATTTTAAAAAATGTATGATTTAATATTGTTCGAATTTTCGAATTTATATAGTTAAAACTTGTTGTACTTGCATTTGCATAAAATATTATTTATCTCATTTTCATACCGGTTGGGGTGCAGCGTATAATATAGGTTGGTGCATTTGTATGTAGGCCCAGAAAAGCAAAGCTAGTCCAATTCATGAAAATGATAGTTATCAGTTCATTAGAATTATTTAGGCAAATAACAAGTATATTACGGCCGTATACGTTCGGCCCAGGCCGAATCTTATGTACCCTCCACCATGGATTTGCATAGAAAACTTGTACTTAAAGACAGCCATCCACAATCGAAATTTACTTGGGTCTGCGGTAACACTTGCCGATTGTAAGGTATCTTTTAAAACTCTTAACACCGTTCTTCCCAATTGTAAGTTAGTCCATTACGGGAGGTATATATTTAATCAAAACAAGATATATACGGTCGTAAGTTTTCGGCCAGGCCCAATCCTTTATGTTAGTACCCTCCACCATTAGATTGCGTAGGAAACTTTACTAAAGACTGTCATCCACAATCGATTACTTGGATTGCGGTAACACTTTTCCGATGGCAAGGTATCTATAAAACTTCTTTAATACCGTCTTCTAAATTTGAAGTTAGTCCATACCGGCTTATATATTACACGAAAAAAGGCCAGATAAATACGCTATATAATTCCAGGTTTGACAATATTTTCTATTAGAATATAAATTTTTGACAAATTTATCTATGGACCAATTTTTGGTTTTAGATTAGCGATCGGCTATATATAACCTATAGACCGATATGGACCAATTTTTTGCATGGTTGTTAGAGGACCATATCCAACACCACGGTACAAATTTCATCGAATGAAATGAATTTTTGCTCCTCAAGAGGTTCCGGTGGTAAAAATCTGGGCGATACGATTTTTATATGATGTTATATATACACTGTTTAAAAAATATTGTTTTTCATATATTCCCGATATTAACAAAAGTGTTATCTGCGGCCCACAATTTTTGTGGAAACATTATATTTTAAGTGGCAAACATGTAATGTTCCTTAAACTAACACTAAATGTTTGGGAATAAAAAAACAAAAAAATCTTATTGTTAATATGGTTAGTATATATTTTGTTTGGGCATTGAATGTTTTCATAAAAATCATATGTGTGAATGCAAATATATATAAAATTACAAATTTTGACTAAACATACATATGTTGCTGATATTTTATCAATGCGACAGAGAGATATAGAGAAAAAATAGCAGATGGAAACGGCGGACGTTGACGAAAGATATCAATATAACACAGCAAAAAGAGTCAAAAGAGAACATTTCTGTTGAAACCGGCTTGTATTGTTGTTCGGAAAAACTGTTTTATGATAAGGCAAAAATTTGATATGGTTTAAGTCTAAATATTATTTAATTTTGATAAAAGAGAATATACATTCTGAACCAAGGAGAATAGACATTTGAAAAAACAACAGCCTTATGTTTTCGCCTTTGAGACAGCATTTTATGTATGTTGTGGACATGTGATTTTGTTTATTCATTTTCGGCATTATTTTTTCTTGAGTTCGTAAAAGAAATCAGGGGTTCTTCATAAAAATAAACTCGAAAGTCGCACTATTACTCTTTTGTTTAGAGTTGGCGACGGTAAATGAAATAAGGAGGAAATAGTGAAAAATTACACTTTAAAATGGTTAATAAAAAACAAAACTTTAGTTCCTCTTTATTAAAAAGTAGTCAACGAGTATGTTGACGGCGAACACCATCAATATAAAAGCGTGGATTAAGTTCGGACTTTTACAGCTAAACACAATTTTAAAAGTTTATTTTCTTTAAAATGGAATTTATTAAAGAAAAATAATAGGAATTTAGAGCGATGGTGTTAAATGCTTAGTAAAAAACTGTTTCACTCACTAAAAAATTTTATGTTTTATATTTATAAAATTATGTACTTGTATGGTTTGTACTCGATCCACGTTCTTCTTTTGTTAGTTTTTGAATTCCCTTCCAAATTTTACAAGTTTTTGTTACAAAAACAGTTTTTTTTATTACCAAGATTTGTTATTTTTGCAATTAAAAAATAATATTTTATTCCAAATAAATCATTCAAGTTTCGTTTATTCAAGCACTGTATACTGGACTATAAATCTTTAATTAACGCACATTTCGATGTTTCATTTAAAAAAATTAATATAGTAATACAATATAATATGTGTAAATTTAAAAAAAAAACAAAAATAAAACAAAAAAAAAAAAAATCTTTCGGTCGTGTGCAGGGATTGACCCACGACCCTTTGCATTGCAAGGCAAGACATGCTAACCACTTTCTTCCACGCCCCCCCCCCCCCTGGCAAATAAATGTTAAATTAATGTTATGTTTGCATGGGCTTCGTTTGGGCGCTGCCCAAAACTTATGCTATATAAATGTAACTTAAAACGATGAATTAAATCTTAACTTGGTGACTAAAACAGCTACGTTAGCCCAGTGGATAGTGTGTTGGCTTACAAACTGATAATGGTTCCTTCGGTTCGACTCTCCGTGCAGGCCGAAAGGTAAAAATTTTAAAAATTTATAAAGTGAATAATTTTCTTCACATTATTTGTATACAAGATGAAAGGTGCCAATAACTAAAAAAATTTCGTGGAACTGAAATATTTAAGAGTATTTTAGGGAATGAGCACAATCGTGTGGCGAAAAAATCTTCAAGATATAATAATTTTTGGCTCAAAATGTTCCAACATATAATATGCTTACATAAAACAAACATATTAATGTTTCGCAGTATGCAATAATATATGTGTATTCCTGCAAAATATTGTCTTGGAAACAATTATGTTAAAGAAGCGATTTTTTTTTGAGGTGTATATATTAATTCAAAAAACAAGTAAAGGGTGATTCTTTTGAGCGCTTAGGATTTCATGCCATTAGTAATTGACAGATCACGTTGGGATTTCAGACATGGTGTCAAAGAGAAAGATGCTGATTATGCTTTGACATTTTCATCATGAAATAGACGAACGATCTTGCCACAGTGAATGGGCCTAGAAAAGTGCGCAGAAAATCCGCTTTTTTATCGACAAATTTTGTTTCAGCCGATTGAGGCCCTTCATTTCTGGTTGATGGCTACGTAAATAAGCAAAATTGCCGCATTTGGAGTGAGAAGAGCAACCAGAAGCCGATTCAAGAACTGCCCATGCAATCCCGAAAAAATTGCAACTGTTTTGTTGGTTTGTCTGCTGGTGGAAAATCATTGGACCGTATTTTTTCAAAGATTGCTGTTGGACGCCAACGTTACGAGTGATATGGCTGATCGCTATCGTTCCGATGCCCTAACAAACTTTTTGCTTTTGCCAAAAATGGAAAGAACTGAAACCTTGGTTGACATGTGGTTTCACAAGATGCGCTACATGCCACACAAAAGCTCGCGATTTCTATGGCCATTTTGAGCGGGGAAAACTTCGGAGTGAGAACAATTCATCCTCAAGAAATGGACGCGTTAATTAGCCACAAGATCATGCGATTTTTGACAACCGCCTTTTAGACTATTTTTTGTTGGCGGCTACGTCAAGTCTTAAGTCTACAGAAAAATATAAGCCAGCAACATATTTTCCAGCTTTGGAAGACAAGCATTTCCGAAGAAATTCGGGGCTATTCGGCCCGAAATGCTCGAAAAATAGTTGCCAAAATTGGACTTTTCCGAATGACCCTAAGGACTCCGCAGACGCGCGGTCAACATTTAAATGAAATTATCTTTCAAAAAGTAAATGTCATGGACCAAATCTAACGTTTCAAATTAAAGAAAACGATGAGGATTTTGCAAATTTTATGCGGTTTTTTAAAAAAAAAAAGTTATCAAGCTCTTAACAAATCACCCTTTCATACTACGGTCCGTAAAGTTCGGCCAGGGCCGAATCTTATGTTATGTACCCCCTCCACCATAGATTGCGTAGAAACTTTCTACTAAAGACTGTCATCCACAATCGAATTTACTTGGATTGCGTGTAAACACTTGCGATGGCAAGGTATTTCTTAAACTTCTTAATACCGTCTTTCTAAATTGCAAGTTTAGTCCATACCGTGGTATATATTACACAAAAAAATGGCCGATTAAAAATACCGTATATAATTCAGTTTTTGACAATATTTTCTATAGGAATATTAAAATTTTGACAAATTTTATCTATGGACCAATATTTTTGTAGGATTAGCGATCGGCCTATATTATAACTATTAGACGATATGGACCAATTTTTTTGCTATGGTTCGTTAGAACCAGTATACCAACACCACGAGCCCCCCCCTCCATTACCAAATTTTCACACGACATGAAATTGGAATTTTGGCTCCTCCAAGAGTTCCATCTCTCTCTT
>PGFW01011425.1:0-14608 GCA_003123925.1 Haematobia irritans | reverse complement strand
TTCCTATTTGAAAATATATACTCGGTGCCAAATTTGAAGTTGATTGATTTGAAAGCTATTACAAAAAGCTAAATGTGATCCTTTTCTCCAAAAAACAAATAAGTTTTCTCTATTCTGACCCAAAGTACTGTATACCAAATTTTAAGTCGATAAAACAGCGACATAGACTTTGATTAAAAAATGTGTTCACAGACAAACGAACATCGCTAAATCAAATCAGGAGCACGGTTGTCACAGTTGGTAGAATTCTACCAAAAATGGTAAATTTTTTACCGTTTGGTATAATTGTGGTAGCATTCTTGAGTTTTGGGAAAAAGTTTGAAAGTTTGGGCAAAATATTCTGGCTCCAACTAAGAGGCTGCTTCACAAATTTTCTATATAGAAATAACAAAATTAAATTTCCTAATGGTTAATAAAATTTTGAGCGAAAAGTTTTCTATAGAAGCCAAAGTTTTGAACAAAATTTTCTAATAGAAATAAAATTTTGACTAAATTTTTTTAATAAGAAATAAGTTTTGAACTAAATTTTCGTTATAGATAAAATTTGACAATAACATTTTTAAATAGCAATAAAATTTTTGACAAAATTTTTCTTATAGAAATAAATGTTGAGACAAAATTTTCTATAGAAATAAAATGTTTGACAAAATTTTCTATAGAAAAATAAATTTTGAAAAAATTTTCTATAGAAATACATTTGTGACAAAATTCATTATAGAAATAAAATCTTACAAAATTTTCTATAGAAATAAATTATTGACAAAACTTTTCTATAGAAAATAAAATTTGACAAAATGTTCTAATAGAAATAAAATTCTTGACAAAAATTTTCTATAGGAAATAAAATTTTGACAAAATTTTCATATAGAAAAATAAAATGTTGCCAACAAAATTTTCTATTTAGAAATAAATGTTGACAAAATTTTCTATAAATAGAAATAAAATTTTTGACAAATTTTCTATAGAAATAAAATGTTGACTAAAATTTTCTATAGAAAATAACAATTTTGATAAAATTTCTATACGAATAAGATTTTCTATAGGAATAAAATTTTGACAAAATTTTCTATAGAAATAAAATGTTGACAAAATTTTCCATGGAAATAAAAGTTTTACAAAATTTTCTACAGAAATAAAATATTGGCAAAATTTTCTATGGAAATAAAAATTGTACAAAATTTTCTATAGAAATAAAATTTTGCAAAATAAGAGGTTTTGTTTGGTAGTTTTTTTTGGCAAAATATTCATTCTCTATTAATTTTATGATTATTGGTCTTATCTGATAGCAATCTAGGCTCAGGAGTCTACTCACTAGCCAATATGACTTACTAATGTTGCTTTGTTCTCTTGTGTTTCTTTCTGGTGTTGTACTATACTTATTTATTATTCTTGTTCCCTGTCTTATTATCCGATATCTTATGTATATACGTAATGTCTACTGTGTCTTCCTAATCACATTGTAAGTAGGAATCCTAAAATTAGTCTATTCCTATTAAAGAATTACGTTTAATCATCCTTGGATACCTGTGTAATATTTCATAGGTAAATATACTTTTTAATACTTGTGAAATTTGTTTTTATTAAAAATTTAAAATACTTGTTAAAAATAATAAATTTAATAATTTTAAATACTTACTAATATATAACATTTTGTATTAAGTACTAAAATTTATAAAGTTAATAAGTTATTTTGTGTAAATATTTTAAACTTAATAAACTAAGTTAAACACCACAAAAATATCTCAACTAACATAATTTATTAAAAATAAATCAAGTAAAAAAAAATAAAAATATTAAATGTAAAACATTATAATTATATCTCTCTATTAATAATCACTATTGGAATAGAAAAAAATAACACCTAAATGTACTTGGTACGGACGGTTTGTATAGTGAGCGTTTTGTAGCACTGCGGCAACTATGCTAATAGTAATCATATATAGTAAATGATACAATAAAACCCACAGAGTTGATGATAAACGATAGACCCAATATTGTTGTCCAGTCTCCGGAAACTTCCTCACAACTCAAATCACTGAAAAATTAAATGGAAAATAATTTTATGAAATACTAGCAAAATGATATTTTACATTTCAATACATACCGATATTCAAATTTATAACTATTGTCTATTGGAGTTCATCAGATCCTTGAGAGTTTCATTTGTTTCACAGTACCATATAGGTCATGGAGTCCTGTGGATATTTGTGTTTAACTGCTTGTGTTTGGTTTAAGTTTGGTGCATTAAAAGTGCATACACATGAGCCATGTTCTATAAGCATATGGACACTTTCACATCTGGTATCGGGTGCTGTGATGCGGCAGTAATGAATGGCAGCAAATATTAGAGCCACACAGCAGAGTAATAACGACAGTAGGGCAAGAACATACGAAAGCCATACGTAAAAATATGAAACAATGTTTCCCAGTGTCCTTGTCACGTTTGATTCCGAATGAATATCGTACTAAGAATTAAACCTAATAATGACGCGGCAAAATGGAGAAAGCTGTAAAATAAAAACAGATAGATAACAATAGCTTTAGATTACGTTTACTTTTATTAAAGTAAATTTCTTAAAAATAAATTTAGTTTCATTTAAGTTCAATTTATTAAAATTTTAATTACGAATATAAAGGATGATTTGAAATCAATGGATTTGATCAATTCGATGAAAATAAAATTTGATTTTAAATTCAAAAATATATTTTATCAAATTAGTTTTATTTATTAATTATATAAGCCGAATGGCCTTTGTAGCTAGAGGCTTTTTATTTTTATTTTATTATAAAATTTTCTAACTTTTAAATATTTTACTTACGGGCGCTTAATGCCACACCAATAGGGATTATCCTGTATAGGTTGATATTGGGTGACAAAACAAATATCATCGTCGATAGACCTTAATTAATAAATATACCAATAATAATTTGCAATATCAATAACCAGCGGCAAGATTTGGCTGACGAAAACCCAATGGGATTTTGGGATGCTTTATTTCATGTAGGAAGGTAGTGGACATAAAATTTAATAAAATTAGAATTAAAAACTTAAAATATTTCGTAATTTAAGAGTCAAATAAAACTGGACATCCCTCAAAGTGTTTATTACTTACGATCAACATTACAGACTGTGCCGTAAACTACTTCGGGTTGGCGTATGTGCGTCGCCTGCGAATTTAATTGACCTTGATATTTTGGTGGTAGGCTGTTGTGGCCATGTAAACGGTCTGGAAAAGATAGGGGAAAATTGCATGGATTTAATTTTATTTCCATACAAAAAATTCATTAAAATTAAATTAGATTCATTTAAAATTTAATTTAGGGGTTGCATATTGCAAAAAATGGTCTAAGAACGCAGTGAGAAATGACAGTCACTAAATAAACATAGGCTAGGAGTTTGAATCGTGAGAATCGCCATATTGCTGCAGTACGCTGATAAAAAAAACCGATTTACTTAAAAATGTATATAGGACCTTGGTGGAAGTTATGCAGTTAATATGGGGTAGGGAGCCACCCGTGGTGCAATGGTTAGCATGCCCGCCTTGCATAACACAGGTCGTGGGTTTTGATTCGCGGCTTCGACCGAACACGAAAAAAGTTTTTTCGCGGTGGATTCTCCCACCGTCCAGTTATGGGCTGGTGCCAATTTCTGCAGGGTTTCAAAGCTTCTCTAAAGTGGTTTCACTGCAATGTTGGAACGCCGTTGGGACTCGCCGCTATAAAACGGAGTCCCTTGTCCATTGAGCTTAACATGGAATCGGGCAAGCACTCAGTGATAAGCAGAAAGAATTCACCAATGTGGTATCACAATGGACTGAATAGTCTAAGTGAGCTGATACACCGGGCTTGCCACCGTAACCTAACTATAAACGCTAATATGGCGGTACTTGAATTTTTTTATATTTGGACGGGGAGGGGGACTTTTTCTCGACTGGCCAACTTTTTTTTCAAGTAGACCAAGTTTCTCCGGATTTACTTGAAATTTTCAGAAGACGCCACTTCACCATCTCTGAAATTTCAAAGTAAAATCGGAGGACCTTTGGTCTACTTTTGAAAAAAAGTGTGAACAGTCGAGAAGTCCCCCTCCCCGTCCAAATATAAAAAAATCAAAGTACCCCATAATTAGGTTAATGTTAGGTTACGGTGCAGCCCGGTGTAATCAGGCTCACTAGACTATTCAGTCCATTGGTGATACGCACATTGGGTGAACTTCTTTCTCTTATCAACTGAGTGCTGCCGATTCCCATGTTAAGCTCAAATGACAAGGGACCTCCGTTTTATAGGCCGAGTCCAACGGCGTTCCACATTGCAGTGAAACCAACTAGAGAAGCTTTGAAACCCTCAGAAATGTCACCCCAGCATAACTGAGGTGGGAGAATCCACCGCTGAAAAACTTTTGGTGTTTCGGTCGAAGCCGAAATCAAACCCACGACGCTTGTGTATGCAAGGCGGGCTATGCTACCATATGCAACGCACGGTGGCTCCTACCCCATATTAACTGGCGAATAACTTCCCACCAAGTCCACTATATAACATTTAAGTAAATCGGTTTTTTTTTCAGGCGTACTGCAGCAAAGGCGATTTTCAACGAATTCAAACTCTAGCCTATGTTATTTGTGACTGTCATTTCTCACTGCGTTTCTTAGCCATTTTTTGCAATAATGCAAAATAAATTAATATTTTTTTAAATGAACATTTAATTTATTTTAATGATTTTTTGTTTGAAATAAAATAAAATCAATGCAATTTTTCCCCTATCTTTCCAGACCGTTTACATGGCCACAACAGTACCACAAAATATCAAAGGTAATAAAATCGCAGGACGACATACGCCAACCCGAAGTAGTTTACGGCACAGTCGTATGTTGGTCGTAAGTAATAAACACTTTGAGGGTATGTCCATTTATTTGACTCTTAAATTACGAAATATTTAAGTTTTAATTCTAATTTTATAATTTTATGTCACATAACCGCCTTACAGAAATAAAGCATCGCGCCAATCCCCATGGGTTTTCGTGCAGCCAAATCTTGCCCGCTGGTTAATTGATATGCAAAATTATTATTGGTATATTATTATTAAGTCCTATCGACAATGGATATTTGTTTGTCAGCCCAATACACCTATACAGGAATAATCTATTGGTGGGATTACGGTAAGTAAAATATTAAAGTTAGAATAAATTATAATAAAATAAAAAATAAAAAAGTCTAGCTACAAAGGCGCATCGGCTTATTAATTAAATTTAAATAAGACATAATTTGAATAAAAATTATTTTTAAGAGATTTAAATCAAATTTTATCGAATTGAATTCAAATCCATTTTTGATTTCAATCAACTTTATAATCTAATTAAATTTTATAATTGAACTAAATGAAACTAAATTTATTTAGAATTTACTTTAAAGTAAAAGTAAAGCGTAATCTAAAAGCTATGTTCATCTATCTGTTTTTATTTACAGCTTTCTCATTGCCGGTATTATAGGTTTTAATTCTATGTACGATATCATCGAATCAAAACGTGACAAGACACGGGAACATTGTTTCAAATATTTTTTACGCCTATGGATTCGTAATGTTCTTGGCCCTACTGTCGTTATTACTCTGGCTGTTGTGGCTCTAATATTTGCTGGGCATTCATTACTGCCGCATCACAGCAGCCCGATACCAGATTGTGAAAGTGATCCTATGCTTTATAGAACATGGCTCATGTGTAATGCACTTTAATGCACCAACTTAAAGCTCACACACAGTAACACAAAATTCACAGACTCGCATGACCTATGGTAGTGAACAAATAAACTCTCTAAGGATCTGATGAACTCCCAATAGAACAAATAGTTAGCTAAATTTGAATATGCGGTATGTATTGAAATGTAAAATATCATTTTGGCTAGTATTTCATAAATTATTTTCCATTTTAAATTTTCAGTGATTTGAGTTGTGAGGAAGTTCCGGAGACTGGACAACAATATTTGGGTCTATCGTTTTATCATCAAAAATCTGTGGTTTTATTGTAATCATTTACTTAATATGATACTATTAGCATGTTGCCGCAGTGGCTACAAAACGCTCAATAAATTAAAAGCGCAAGAACCGTCCGTAAACAAGTAAGCATTTTAGGTGTTATTTTTTTCTATTCCAATAGTGATTATTGTAAATTTATGTTTTACATTTAATATTTTATTTTTTTTTACTTGATTTATTTATAACTAAATTATGTTAGTTGAGATATTTTTGTGGTGTTTAAACTTAGTTTATAAGTTTAAAATATTTACACAAAAACTTTATTAATTTATAATATTTAGTACTTAATACAAAATGTTATATATAAGTAAGTATTTAAAATTATTAATTTATATTTTTAAAGCAAGTATTTTAAATTTTTAAATAAAAAACAAAGTATTTCACAAAGTATAAAAAAGTATATACTATGAATATAACAGTATCAAGGATGATTTAACGTTAATTTTTAGAATTGATCTATTTTTAGGAATGATCTAACGTTATCATGTTGTTGAGGCGTAGCTAACGAATATATCTGAGATAATAACGGATATGACAGGGAACAGAATATAATAAGTTTAGTACAACACCCAGAAGAACACTAAGCAAGCACATGATGTCTTTGGCAATAGTGGTCGGCTCCTGAGCATGGTTGCATTCGAGCCAAAAATAATCCTAAAAAAAAATTTGTGAATATTTTGCCAAAAAACTACCAAACAAAACTCTTTATTTTGCAAAATTTTAAATTTCTATAGAAAATTTTGTACCAATTTTTATTTCCAATAGAAAATTTTTGCCAAATATTTTTATTTCTGGTAGAAAATTTTGTAAAACTTTTATTTCCTGGAAAATTTTGTCAAGCATTTTAATGTCTATAGAAAATTTGTCAAAATTTTATTCCTATAGAAAAATTTTTATTCCTAATAGAAAATTTTAATCAAAATGTTATTTCTATAGAAAATTTGTCAAACATTTTATTTCTATAGAAAATTTTTGTCAAAATTTTATTTCTAATATAGAAAATTTTTGTCAACATTTTATTTCTAAATAGAATTTTGTCAACAATTTTATTTCTATAGAAAATTTGTCAAAAATTTTATTCTATAGAAATTTTGTCAAATTTTATTTTCCTATAGAACATTTTGTCAAAAATTTTCATTTCTATAGAAAATTTTGTCAATAATTTATTTGCTATAGAAAATTTTGTCAAGATTTTATTTCTATAGAACAATTTTGTCAAAAAAATGTTATTCTATAGGAAAATTTTTCAAATTTATTTTCTATAGAAAATTTTGTCAAACAGTTTTATTTCTATAGAAAATGTTTGTTCACATTTTATTTCTATAAGAAATATTTTGTCAAATTTTATTGCTATTAAAAAATGTTGTCAAAATTTTATTTCTATAGAAAATTTAGTGCAAAACTTTATTCTATAAAAATATTTAGTCCAAATTTAATTTCTAATAGAAAATTTGTCAAAACTTTGCTTTCTATAGAAAATTTTGGTCAAAATTTTATTACCATAAGGAAATTTTTTTGTTATTTCTATAGAAAATTTGTGAAGCACCTCTTAGTTGGAGCAGAATATTGCGCAAACTTCAAACTTTTCCAAAACTTCAAGAATGCTACCAATATACCAAACAGTAAAAAAATTTTACGCATTTTTGGTAGAATTCTGACCAACTGTGACAACCGTGCTCCTGATTTGATTTAGCGATTGGTTCGTTTGTCTGTGAACACATTTTTTAAATGAAAAGTCTATGTCGCTGTTTATATCGACTTAAAATTTGGTATACAGTAACTTTGGTCAGATAAGAAAAAACTTATTGCTTTTGGAAGAAAATGGATCACATTTAGCTTTTCGTAATAGCTTTCATCAAATCACTTCAAATTTGGCAGCGAGTATAATATTTTCAGAATAGAATCATTATTGATTTTTTAGAAGAAATCGTTTCATTATTTAGATATAATTTCGCGAGGCGAAAGGCGTCGTCTTGATGTGAAGTTTACTGTCCATTAATGCTTCAGGCGCAAAAGGTCCAATATTTTTTATAGCCCATGTGTGTGGTAAAATTTAAACGACGATGCCTCTTTTTTTTTAATCGTTTCTTTGATAATAACGAGGTGAGTGCGAATGGTGCTGGGTCCCTGTTTGAATGTCCATACACGCAATAGTGGACATGTTTTAATGAGCAAAATGTTATTTTTGGAACGCTGAAGCATCGGCCGTTTTCAAACTCCACCACAATTCAAATATTTGTCAACAGTTTACGAATTCCGCAAAACCCGGCAAAGTTTTAATTGCGCCAAAATATTTCTGAAGCCCTTTCAACATTTATAATTTAATAAATTCCATAAAAATTCAATTTGCATTTCATAATTCAATTTCATAATTACTCAGGGCATACACCTTGCGCTATAAAAAAAAAAACAAAATTTACTGCATTTTTTTGTAGCACTGCTCGACGTTAATTTACATTTACCTTTTCATTCCATAATTCGGTTAAAAGACCAATGCTTAAAATTTTATTATTTTAAAATTTATAATATTTAACAACAAAAAAAACCATATAATATGTAACAATAAACATTTGTAAAATGGTTTATTATAGTTATGTATAAGTTCTAAGCCATCGAAACATAAACCATTTTCAAACTTTAATAATATTTAGTGGCTTAATCAAACAAAAAAATATTTGTGAAAATTTATAAAAATTGTGTAATAAAGTTAGCAATTTTAACAAAACACAAAATTTAGCTGAATACAAATTTTGTTCTATTCATTCATTTCATCTTACATTTAGAATTTATTTATATTTACATCCAGAGGAATGATTGTTTCCTTGAAATTCTAGGCAAGTTCCAGACTTGAAAATGTATTGTGTGTATAGGTGTGAGTGTGTGTTTTATTGCACATTTTTTTTTTTTTGTTGGTGTGAACAATATATGATGTTTATTCTTAATTAACTAAAATGGCAGAAATTTTACAATATACCACTGGAAGAATATTGCGACTCAATTGAAATGTTTTTATAATATATAAGTTTTAAATTTAATATGAAAAACAAAAATAATTTTTATAAAAGTGGAATTTGTTTTTCGTTTTCCAAAAGAATGTAAGACAACTTGGTGTTTTTCTTATTTTTATAAATTTCCCTTTGACACAGAAACAATTTTGTATAATCTTAAAATTATTTCTTATAACCTAAACATTACCTATTGTCAAACATGAGAATTTTGTTTCGTTTATTTTATAATTAATTTCGCTGGTGGCAGTATACCTATCGCCATGCAAAACAATACAGATGCTTAATACATATTTTCGATATCAACGCCATTCACTGCCCTGCCAGGACATGTCCAATATAAGGTGAATCTCGATGATCTGAGAGGGAAATTAAAAACAAACATTTAATAAAAAAAAATAAAAATTTTAATATACTTCCTTAAAATTATGAAGTCGCACGTAGGTGTTATTTCTTCTTAGAAATTGCAGTTTTTTTTTTGCTAAAAACAGCAAACCAAATCTGTTATTTTGGAACAGCAGACATACTGCAGAAAAGTCAGTAGTTTTGTTTGAAATTTTCTGGCTGATGCCGAATAAAATTATACCAATTCACTCCACGGTCAAATGAAAATTGTAAAATTGTAACACATTATATAAGCTATATTACATTAAAACATTAGAAACAAATTATTATGACAGAACATTTGTGAACAAGCCACGAAATCGCGAAATACAAGGGAGCTGCCGCAGCTTTATGTGTTCCCATAAAATAAAAAAAAAAAAACAAGTATATACGGCCGTAAGCTCGGCCAGGCCGAATCTTATGTACCTCCATGTATAGAAACATTGTAACCTGAAGACTGTCATCCACAATCGAATTACTTGAGTTGTGGTATCTTAAAAAACTCCTTAACATCGTTTTCTAAATTGTGATAATATGTTAGTGCCCATACGTGGCAGAGAGCTCAAGAATTGAAATATATGGGGGTCGCTTTTTATGGGGGTATATACAGATCCTATGAAACTTGATAGGAACCAGTTTTTGTGTGATATGGGGATCGTTTATCTGAGGGCTATAAAATAACTATAGACCGATATGGACCTAGTTAGGCATGGTTGTAATGGCCACATAACTAGCAGCAATGTACCAAATTTCACTGACTCGATGAAACTTGCTCCTCCAAGAGCTCCAAAAACCAAATCTCGGGATCGGTTTATATAGCGGCTATATATGAAATATGGACTGAATATGGACGCACTTTTGGGCATAAGCTGTTAATATCATATACTACCATCACTGTACACAAATTTCAATCGGATGTGATTGAATTTTTTTTCTCGCAAGGCACAGGGACGTCAAAATAATGGGATCGGTTTATATGGGGGCTATATATAAATTATGGACTGATTGAACCAATTCCTGCAGGTTGTGCTGGATACCATATACTAACATCAACGTACCAAATTTTCAACGCGAATCGGATGAATTTTGTTCTTCCAAGGGCTCTGGAGGTCAAATCTGGGGATCGTTTTTCTATGGAGGCTATATATATATTATGGACCGATTTCGACCAATTTTTGCAATTGGTGTTTGAGGGGCCCATATATTAACACCACGTACTAAATTTTTCAACTGAAATCAGGAAGAATTTTTGGTCCTCCAAGAGGCCTTGCCGCAAGCCAAATCGGGGACCGGTTTTTATATGGGGCTGTATATAATTATGACCGATATGGAGCGGCAATTTTTTGGCATAGTTTAATTAGAAGACTATATTCCACAACACCCATGTACCAAAACTTCAGCCGGATCCGGATGAAAATTGTGCTTCTCTTAGAGGCTCCGCAAAGCCAAATGCGGGGGACCGGTTTATATGGGGCTATATATAGATTATGGGCCGATGTGATACCAATGTTTGTGCATGGTTGTGTAGAGATTTCATATGCGACGACCATGTACCAGATATTTCAAACGCGGATCGAGGTGAAAATTGCTTCTCTTAGAGGCCACGCAAAGAGTCCGCCAAATCGGCGAATTGGGTTGTATACTGGGCTAATATATGAGAATTATCGGAGCGATGAGGCAAATATTTGCATGGTTCCTAGAGATCAATATACTAACACCATCGTACAAAAAATTTTTCAAGCGAATCGGATGAATACGTGCGGGTTCTCTTAGAGGATGGCGGCCAAGCCAAGATTTGGGGTCCGTTTATATGGGGGCTATACGTAAAAGTGGACCGATATAGCCCATTTGCAATACCATCCGACCTAAACATCAATAACAACTACTTGTGGCCAAGTTTCAAGTCAATAGCTTTGTTTTTCGTTCGAAGTTAGCGTGAATATTCAACAGACCGGACGACGTGACACTGCTCAGATCGACTCAGAATTTCACCACGACTCAGAATATATATACTTTATGGGGTCCTTAGAACTTATATTTCAATGACAAAGTTAATATACACATCCTATGGTGGAGGGTTGAAATATTTTTTCAATTAATAAAATTAATTTGATACAATTAACTTTTTAATCAAAGATAAGAAATAAAGTTATTAAGTCAAATGATTGAAAAAATTTAAAATTTTTAATTAAAAAAATAATTGATACAAATTAACTTTTTAATCAAAATCGAAAGACTAAGTCAGTTTAAAAAAAGTGATGAACATTTCTTAAGTCAAATAAAAACGTCTAAGGCCAAATTCAAGAGAAGTAATTGAAAATAGTTTAACTTTTTAAAGTAAAAAATTAATTAGGGTTTGCATTCAAATCATTAGCAATTTGTATTGAATCAATTAAAAAATAGTTAATTGAAAATTGCCTAATGAAATCAATTAATTATTTTTGAATCAAGAATTTTTTCTATGCCCCAACAAAACTGTGATTGTACTAGTCGATTTTCGTGATTGACAGACATTTCAAATTAAAAAATTAATTGGATCAATTATTTTGCGTGATTGAATCAGAAAAACATTTTTTTGTGTGGTAGGTGAAAGTTGAGAATCGAAACTTCTGATGTAAGATGTTGCATTAAAATTGCATAACATGATGGCAAATATGCCAAAATTAAGATTTTTCCGAAGTATCGAGTGATTCAAAAACTCAGATTTTAAACGTGGATCAGGTTTCCTCGCTTTTTTGGCTCGGAAATGCTATCTACTATGTAATTAGGGTATAAACGATTTTCAGGGGAGTCACGTGGTATCAGTGATTCTCACGGTTTCAGGCATTATAATGATACAAAACGGACTAATCCACTTCTTAAACTTTTGGCTAAAACGGCCCTATTGTTTTGCCTCAAAATGTGTGCTTCTATGTAATAAAAACTCTGTGGTGCACATAAATTTTCGATAATGTCGAATGGTAGTGTATGCCAAGCCAAACATTTGGAATTTCCGGAAATAATCTAAAATAGAATGAATAATAAATCATAACTCGAAGAATGATTTTAATTACGTGTTTCGATCTAAACCTCATCGAGAAGCTGTCCCTCAAAAATAACTAAAAATGTCTCCTAGTATTTATAAAATTAACTCGTAAACGAATCCGTAAATAGTTTATGTATGTGATTTTCGAAGTATTTTTTTAAAATTTATAAGTTAGCCATCTTTGTAGTTAAAAAAATATACTTGCAATTGTATCACATACGATTATCGTACATCTTATAACCCTGGGCTAAAATTTTTTGTCTAAAATATAGTGCTTCTTGTAATAACTAAAAATCTACATAAGCTTTCTGAAAATTCGTGAATGGTCCCATAAGGCGCAAAGCAAAAAAAATTGTTTCTGTAAATAAGAGCCTAAAAATCGTTTTACAAACTTTCGCGAAAAATTCGAAATGTCGCATATGTCAAGCCAAAAAAAAAAAAACAGATTTTCTGTAAATAAACCTGTAAAATCGTACATTTGATTTAATTAATGATATTTGATCATGAACTACCCTCAAAAATATTATAAAAATATTTTCTTATAATTTTTTGTTTTAATTTGGTCCATAAAGTAAACGATAGCTCACTAAAAATATACCATTTGGCTCACAATCTTTTCTAACTCCACCCTAAGCATGACCCCTATTTCTAGATGTGTAGTCTTACGCAATTAAATCATATAAGCAGTAACACTTGGACACTCCACGTGACTCATAATTTTGTTTTGTGTTTCTCCAACGAATGTTACCGCCCAAGCTCCAAAGGGAAATCACGTTTTTTCTCACAACCCAAATAGGCGTGGTGGCTGTGCAAAAATATCTCTCGTATTATTGTAGTCTTATCAATTTTTATCCTTTTTCGATACGACAATTTTGGGCCATCACGTAAATCACATTTGATAAGCTTTAAGGATTTCGTCTGTGATTGTCAGCAATTTCAAACTCTTTACCAGGTGTAACTGTAGCTAAATTTTATTCACAGCTCTCTGACATTAGTTTAAAACATCCAGGGTTTAACAACGAGAATATTTATTTTTAACGATCATCTTCTGGCCCAATATGACCAATTTAGTAAGCTAACATCGAAACACTTTGGTATCATGATGGAAGGGGACGCTATAGATTACCATTACAAAATGACTTCGTGTAATGAACCTGATGGGTTGATAGTGTCATTTTTTAAAGGCGCAATTGCTTTAACAAACTCATAGGCAGTCCTTTGTCGTGGAAAATGGTGACTATTAACTTGAGTCTTTCCTAGAGAAATTAAAATAAAAATGTAGTTTTATTTGGAATTTTAGTATAAAAGAAAATATTTGCAATACCTCTGTGGTATTTTCTGGATTTGGATTAAGGGTTATCCACATTTTAAGATCTCCAGATTTTTTAACTGAATCCGATAATGATTCAGCTGCTGCATAGTATTTTTGAAGACATAAAAGCATCTCTTGCTCCTTTTTCTATAAGGATGAAAAAAGAGAAATTACGAAACAAGATTATTAATTTCCCATCACTCTCTACTATCAAGAAATTTATATGGCTCACTGAAAACTGTAAAATATGTCCGAATATCGGGATATTCTTCTTTAAAATTATTTTTCCAGCCAAACCACATACTAACCATTTCGTCCGGACTTAGGGGGAATAAATTGCGTCCAAAAATAACATTTTGCTCTTAAAACATGTCCATATCTGCGTGTATGGACATTCTAACAGGACCCAGCACCATCGCACTCACCTCGTATTATCAAAGAACGATTAAAAAAAGAGGCTCGTCGTTTAATTTTTACCACACAATGGCTATAAAAATATTGGACTTTTGCGCCTGAAGCATAATGGACAGTAAACTTCACATCAAGACGACGCTTCGCCTCGGAAATTATATCTAAATATGAAACGATTTCTTCTAAAATCAAAATGATTCTATTCTGAAAATATATACTCGTGCCAAATTTGAAGTTGATTGGATGAAAGCTATTACAAAAGCTAAATGTGATCCATTTTCTTCCAAAAGCAATAAGTTTCTATTCTGACCCAAAGTACTGTATACCAAATTTTAAGTCGATAAAACAGCGACATAGACTTTGATTAAAAAATGTGTTCACAGACAAACGAACATCGCTAAATCAAATCAGGAGCACGGTTGTCACAGTTGGTAGAATTCTACCAA
>PGFW01011420.1:14220-28967 GCA_003123925.1 Haematobia irritans | reverse complement strand
AACCAAGTCATATAATTTATTTCTATATGTTATTCGATTTCCGCCCATAGTGCATTAGGTCGACATTGACATCTCTAAAACCAACTTTAAAAACTACAACTGAAATGTACGTGTCCAGCTTAAAAAATTGTCGGCCGTTATGCGTTTCCTCTTTACTTCGTCGAAATTTCTTCAAATGCCTTGGAGTGTAGACAATGCCAAACGTCAAAAGCTATTCCTCATTAACAACTGCCACTTCCTGAGTCTGAACACAGAAGACCATTTCTGCAGCTGTAGTCTTGCATTTTCCTCTACTTCTTGAACTGTGGATGTTTGGCTCACGATGCTGTAGTTAATTATGTTTGAAATTTTTTTGTTTATATTACTCTTGATGATGACACAATAAACAAACACATTGTTCTTTAATGTTGTTCGGTGTTTTAATTAAACTATAGGCTCATTACATGTTGTCATAGTGTTTCATACCGAAATAAACTGTTCAGAAGTGTTCCTGCTTAAACAAGCCACTTGTTTACTCCACCGATAACTCAGGGAATCCAGGAAGAACCATGAAAACAGGGCCAATCAATATACTCTGCGGCATAAAATGGATACATTTCAACATATAATATATTAATGTCAAATATTATTAAAAGAGAGATGAATTGGTAAATCATCGGACCGTGGTGTGGCCAGCTTCTGGTGCCTCCATCATCAACATTGGCACGTTCGCGCTCGAACGATACTGAGATAAGCATCATCTAGTGGGCGAATTGATTCTAACTAATCGGAAGCTGAAAGATTTTCCAAAAACTTGGCACAAATATAAATTTAAAATGATACTGTCCATGTCTGGTAAGTTATTAAAATGACGAATATGTTCAACTCGTCCCCATACTTTTGTAATTATTTATTCGATTTCCATCTTTCCGTAATGTCTGTAATATTGTCCTGTCATGTGGGTCTGGAAGTTTAATGGCAAATTGCTAAAAAGGGTATAGTGAAGTTGCTCGTCAAATTATTTAGTAATCAATTATTAAATAATTTGAGTGCATTTTGCCATTTTCCATAAGTTGAGTAGGATCCTGGTAATAAAACAATTTTTTCCTATAAATTATATTTGAAATATATACAACATATTATTACTTTGAATATTGAAAGCTGTGTTTGTAGAAAGAAAAAACTCCTACTTCAAACCACTTTTTTTGCAAATGGCCAATAACCAGATAAAACTTCAATTTCAGCTCTCTCCAACGGCTCATTGTTACTTAAGAATATTTCACTGCTTGAGTATTACGATTGAAAGTTTTGCCTGTGGAGGCGAAGCGTATAAGGAATGGTCATTTTGCATATGATTATTCTGGCTCTCTCTGGTTTTTTTTTTCCTTTTCAAGAATTGATTTCTCCATGAAGTATTTCTCATTGTTAGCTGAATTTTTCCATATACATCAGTCCAATACACTTCACCATAGGGCCAAACAATTTGTTGAATTCTGTTTTTGTCCTCTCGTTAAGATAACAATGCACTCTCACTTTGTTTGTGGCTATGTCAGACCGTGTGGGTAGGTTATCAGATTTTACCAAGGTCTTTAAATCACTTGACCATAACAGCAAAATGTTAACCAAGCTGCTAATATTAGTTTTAGGATACATCATGTTAAACATTCCGATATAATTTAATCTTAATGCATGACCACGTTCTACACACTGTACACCTGTTAATGCCAGATGAAATTGAATTTTAAAAGTTGTGCCTTCTAATTCTTCATTCATATTTTCTGCTAAATTTATGTATCCCTCATGTAGCTAAAATCCAAACTTTCCTCAAAGATATAAATAAATCTTGTCAAGTTTAATTCGTGTAATTGATTCAATCATTAAAGATGATATGCAATCACTACATTTAATAGAGAAAAGACAATATTTGATTGTAAACATTTAATTTCCTTCGCACTATAAAATTGAAGTTTTTAAGTTTTTTAAATAACAATATTATTTTTTGGTCATTTAAAACTCATATTTAAGTGTTTTAATTGCTATATATAATTTATTGAATTATTATATTTTTATAATTATAACTTACTTTTACATTTTAGCATGAACTAATTCTTTTTTGATAATTTTTATCAATTGAACGCAATGAAAAATTTTAATGCAATTTGCGCTAAATGAGTAATCAATCTAATTTTTAATGTAGAATTAAAATCTGCGATTGATACTGTCCATCTTTCGTGATGAAGAGTGATTTAGTTTTCAACTTTCTTCAAACTTTACCAACGGAATATTAACGTCCATGGAGAAGCTCTTGAAAATTCTTTGTTTTGGTTTTCGTAAACACATCTTTCCTGCGACATGCCGAATTTTTGAACAATGCAACAGCCGCCGTAGTGCTCCCATGAATCGTATGAAAATGATTTCCTACTTAGACCTGCTAATACAGAAATATCCTAATAATATTTTATATAGATCGCTCCAATTATTCCTACTACGGAATTTGGTTTTTTATTATATATTTTAATTTGTGTTAGTTTTGTTTATTGACGATTGCATCCTAATTTAAATGATACAAACACAACACGTTGAAAATAATAAAGAGGTCAGCAAGGAAAGAGATAGCCATAACTGTAGAGCGGTCATCATAGTCGAAATATTAATCGCTGTAATTGTTCATGATGCTGATTAATTTCAGTTCCATTTCAGTTCTATTTGTTGTTTTAAATTTGTTTTTTGTATTCTTTACTACGATATCTTCCATTCCATCTATAGTAGTTTCTTCGTGGACGGTTTGTTGTAATTTTGTTTATGTTGTTTCGGCGACACCCGTTTGTTAATGCATTTTATCTAATAAACCATATTCAACTTAGTGTCTGTAGGCGTATTTGTGTAATAAAACTAAAAGAGCTAAATGAAAGTAACTTTACAATATCTAATTTCCCAAACACTTTTCGCAGCAATTTCATTCCACCTCCCTCTCATTTTGATCATTTTCTGAAAGTAATGCAACAGAAAATTAATCCATTTTATTTCTCGGAAGAAGAGCTTACTGTGGAAAAAATGGATATGGTGCCAGCCAACCACGTGCATCAATAGCATAAAAAGATTGAATACAAATTAATTACTGGTCAACATTTTCTACTTCATAAATTTTCTATCAATTATTGGCTTGCAAAACATTTAGTGGAGAAAAGACTCTTTTTGGATACCGAGAATTTTATGTTGCAGTCCTTTATATGGCAATCCTTTTAGACTCGATAATAAATTCGAACTATCTACTTATTTTAAACACGTTTAGAAACCATACCATCTAGCAAAATCCATGGCAAATATTAGGGATAAGAAATTAACTTTGAGGCAAAGTGAACTATTAACTAACAGCAAAAATCCTTGATTCTCTGATATGAGGCACAATTAAAACAAGATGTGATCAATAGTGAACTATCAATTGAGATTTTTAGTAAATCAAATCAATAGTGTTAATTCAAACTCCAGTCGCACGGGGGATTTATTATATTATTATATCATATACAATGATTGGACTGGACCGTAAAATAGAAAAATACTAGAAAATTGTAAAACATCAAACTATGATTTTGTACTGTTTAGCAGTAAGAGGAAATGTGAAAAATTAATAATAGGTTAAAAAAAAAAAAAAAAAATATATAGTATATAGTATATAATATATTATATATATATAATATATTAGTATATAATTATATTATATTTATATATATATAATATATATATATATCGTATATGTATATAGTATATATTATAATATATATATATATATATATATATATATAGTATATATAATATATAAATATATATATATATTATAATATAATATATATTATATATATATGATATATATATATATGTTAATATATAACATAATAGATGGCTAAAGAAATAACATCATAACAAAACAAACTAATAAAGTTGTCAGTTATGACAATAATTTGTACCAAATATGTAAACGAATACACGAGAATATCTAGTACGTCTAAGACGCTTTTTGATTACGTTATTACGAACAGTCACAGAATTACTGCGAAAAAGGATCCATCGAACACTTTATCCGATCACGAAATGATTAAATGTAACATAAAAAGCGATCCAATACAGACATAATACGTTCACGGTACAAGGAATTGTGAAAATATTTCAATATGATCGTCCAATATTGTTTTAGAAAACGTTGGAATCCTTTATGAGTGATCAGGGAATTTGCGATTGAATGCTTTAGCTTCAAAGACACGCTTGACAAGTATTTCAGCATCCAGTATCTCAAATGTAGTTAGTGTGTATATTTGATTACTTTTTTGACTAACTCATTTACTACTCGTTACTTTCTGATTATACTTCGTTACTACTCGTTACTTTTATAAAAAAAATTTAAAATAAGACAGTTGGCATTTTTTATAAATATCTTCCTCTTTTTAAATTTAAAACAGTAATATGAAAATAAATTTTACATTACCATTTTATCTAGTTTTATTAAAATGTGGTGTATTGTAGATAATAATGGGTCTCAGATAGAACAAAGATTTGTCACCAATTCATTCAAATTTTTAGAAGCCTAATTTTCGTAGTTCAACTATGTTGTTATCTTTTTCGTCAGGTTATTCTACAATGACATTGTGATTACGATGCTTGCAATATTTTGCCAACTTTTTAAAATCCACCATTGACAGTGGATGAACAAATATTAAAGCCGATCATTTTTTATTCGTGAGACCCAATGTTGAAATTTCCAAGTTTTTGAATAGCTTGGTACTTTCTTCCTCTGAATAACAATTGGCATTGGAACCAGCTGATATCAACGACATATTATCACACTATCATGAACTGATCCATGTGAGCCTTTTAAATTATAGCTCCCTGCTACAACCAATGCAAATTTTGTTCATAAATGCAAATCGTTTTTAAGAAATCAATAAATTTTTCAACTTTCTCAAAGGAAGAAGCCATAAATACTTTTCGTGTATTTTTAACTGGATAAAAGAGTTTTTCGAAAATTCAATTAATATTTCCAAGAAGTAATGAAATTTTGACTTCCAAACCGCCAACTTACTTAACCGTCAGAAAAAAAAAACTTGCATTGAAATATTTAGTACTCTTTTACTAGTAAACGAGTACTCAAAAAATTAGTCAGTAACGAGATACTTTGTAATCAAATACTCGTTACTTTTCCCAACACTAAAATGTATAAAAGGAAAATTATATAAGGGGTGATTTGTTAAGAGTTGATAACTTTTTTTTAAAAAAATAATTAAAAACGCATAAAATTTTGCAAAATCTCATCGTTCTTTCATTTGAAACGTTAGATTGTCCAATTGACATTACTTTTTGAAGATAATTTCATTTAAATGTTGAACCGCCTGGCTGCGTCTTATGTGTTCCATGTTCGGTAAAGTCCAATTTGGCAACTTTTCGAGCATTTCGTCCGGAAATAGCCCGAATTTCTTCCGGAAATCTGTCTTCCAATAAAGCTGAATAGTTTGCTGGCTTAATTTCCTGTAGTACTTTAGAACTTTGACGTAGCCCACAAAAATAGTCTAGAAGGCTCAAATGCATGATACTTGTGCTAACTACCGGTCCATTTCTTGAGAATAATTGTTCCCCGAAGTTTCCCATCAAAATGCCAAGAATCTCGAGCTTGTGTGTCATGTGCGCCATCTTTGTTTTGAAACACATGTCAACTCATGTTCATTCTTCATTTTGCAACAAAAAGTTGTACATCGAACGATAGCGATCGCCATTCACCGTAGACTTTGCGTCCAGCAGCATCTTTTGAAAAAATACCGTCCAATGACTCCTACCAGCGTACAAACCAATCCAAACAGTGCATTTTTTCGGGATGCATGCGTCAGTTTCTTGAACGGCTTCTGGTGCCCCTCACTCCTAAATGCGCAAATTTTGCTTTATTTACTAGCGCATATCAACAGAATGAGCCCTCATGCTGATACAAAATGTCGATTAAAAAAAGCGGAATTTTCTGCCAACTTTTCTTCAGAGGCCCATTCCACGAAAATTCGAGGTGTGCAATCGATTTCGGACTTCAGTTCTTGCTACGACCTGTATTTAATACGTTTTTAACACCGCAAGGATCTTTGTCGTAAATCTTCCAGTGGTCGAATAACACAAACCCAATTGCTTGGCGAACGAGCGACTAATAGACATTTCACGGGTCTTTCAGTCAACACTCTCAAAAACAGACGCAAATTCACTTCTGTAACGCACTGTACGCATTCGTGTGGTTGTTAATGTCCAATAAGTAAACTGAGTGCGAAACTTTGGCACAATGGCTATTTAATTGTTTGCTCACTTGGGTCGATTAGTAGACCCATTAAATCGGACGTAAAGCGCGAAAATACATTTCGAAACCGAACAGCTGATTTTGGTAATAAAAATTAAATGATTTGCATAGCCGTTGCTCGTTAGTAATGTCTATTCATTTGAATGAAAATGTCAAAGCATACTGAACATTGCTTCTCTTTGACACGATGCTGAAATCTCCCGACGTGATCTGTCATAATTTACTAATTGGCATGAAAAATCTAAACCTCTAAAAAGAATCAAACCCTTTTAAATGAAAATTGTACACGATCAGAAATGGTATACAGACAGATTAAAAACGTAAAATATGAAAAAACGCTGCTGCAATAGAAGAGCTAATTATTTGATACGACCATAAGCGTGGACAAATTTTATTGTCTTTCGAAATACGGTACATTAGCTAGCTATAAGTAATGCAAGAAACGCATATGTAAAACCAGCAATTACTCAGGAAGTCAAGACCAAGAAAAATAGTGGTGGGAAAAGGATTAAAGAGATCTGTAGAAAAACGACGAAATGTTATAAAACCTGTGATATTTTAATGAATGTTGTTAATGAAATAATAATTAAATAAATAACACTAGGTCCAAATAAAAAAATTTTCTCTGGTTATTTATTTCTAGCATACTTTTTCCCCAATTTGAATTTGACCTACTAAAAACAAAATAGTTTTAAAAAATTTTTTCTGTCGATTGGTTTGATCGAAGATAAAATTTTTGAACTTTTTTCTAAATTTTTGGAGGTAGCACTAGCATAGGGTCACAAAAAAGTTGATCGGTTCAGCCCCGAATCCAGTTTTTGTAGCATATTCGAGAGACAATTTCAAAACCAAAAACATTTTTTTTGTGCACTGACCTACGACCCCACCGAAATATAATTTATATGTTCTGTTCGTCATTTGAATCCTGAGTCGAAAAAGAAATCACAGTATCGTTTTCGTGGGTTGATCAGGCTATATTTCGTGGCATGATCATTTTTGACCTCCGACGTCAAATTTATTTTTAAATTTTTTTATTTCGCTCCGTATTCCAATATGATGCCCATTTCTGAATTAACTCAATTATAAAGACTCTTAAGAATATATATGAAATTTTTGCTTTTTGAAGTATTACTTACATTCAATAAACAAAAAAAGTTACATGAGATTTTTAAAAAGTCAAAAAAAACATATAAAAAATTAAAAACAAATATAATACCAGGAACTACAAATTTGTTTTGTTTTTTTTTAAGCGTATAGCTAAATAGCGGACTTATAATTTTTTTGGTAAAAAGGACCGAAATAAGACCAAATCAACGCCCCAAAAAAAAATATTTGAAGTAGAAACAAAGGAATTTATATTTTATGCCATGTGGAAAAACAGTGACATTCTTCATTTCTGTTCAACAATGTCTACCAAAAAATATATAGTCCGGCTATTTGTTGTCAGATTGACATAATATGCTGTTACCACGTGTTTTAATATTTATAATGAATTTTTTAATGTATCTTTCTGCCAACATTTTTTTATGCTAAAAAAAACCCGTTTTTTTAACCTTTTTAAGGGCCGCCAACATCAAAACCTACTTACCGATTTGAAAATTCTGAGAATGAATTTAACGGCTCAATTTAATTTAATTGAGTATTAAGTAGGCATCAAATCAGGTCAAAGAATAATCGAAAGATTTATGCTCAAATATTGTAAGTGTACCTCCAAAATATTAAAAAAAAAAATTCAAAAATTTAGTATCTCGAAAACCAATCGACAGAAAAATTTTTAAAACTCATTTTCGTGTTTAGTAAAAATAATAATGGAAACATTTAAATCTGAAGCAATTTTATGGAAACTTCGCAAAAGTTTTATTTATGATATCGCTCGATATATATGTATTAGACAAGTTTAGGAAAATTAGAATCATTTTTTACAAACTTTTGCGCTAAGCGTAGTGGCGATTTTTGCAAGGAAAATGTTAAATCTTGACCATTTTTTTGTCGAAATCATAAAAACATATATATGAAGAGTATATCTAAATCTGAAACCGATTTCAACCAAAATGGCACCATGGCTACAATACTAAAATTCTACTGCCCTGTGCAAAATTTCAACAAATCGGAGCAAAAATTGGCTTGCTGGGACCTATATTAATCCATCGGGCGAAAGCTATATATGGAGAGCTATATCTATAATCTGAACCGATTTCAACAAATTTGGACACTTAGCTATAGTAAAATTTTCTCCTCGGTGGCAAAATTTAAGCAAATTCGGAAACCTTGGCTTCTGGGGCCATATGAAGCTCATAATCGGGGCGAAATGAGGAGCTATATCTAAATCTGAACCATTTCATTCAAAATCAATAGGTTTATTCTGAGCCAAGAACACTAATATCTGTGCAAAAGTTTGTCAATTGGACGTAAAACTCTGGACCTTTTAGACTTGAATTACAAAAATGTGTACACGAACAGACGGATATGGCTATATCGATCAGGAGCCTCGACCCTGAGACATTTTGCAAAAGCACCATTGTCTATCTCGTCTTCCTTCTGGGTTGCAACATAGGCATAACTTATAATACCTCTGTTCCATCAATGTGGCGCAGGTAATAAAAATATGCTAAGAACCAAATAAAAAAGCGACTGTTGGTCTAGTGTAATCGTTTCAATGAGTATTCATAAATAGTGTAAACGATATAAGGGACTCTATACAAAATGTGCATTACATATTTTAACAATATAAATTCATATTCGATCAGGAATTCTAATTTCGATAAATTTGATATTAATGGCTCTATGTCTATGAGAACATTGATACCAAATCGATTCTTTTGATACATGTGTCATTTATGTGAAAAAAGTCTGCTCGCAAATTATAAATAAGTCACCGAGAATGCATATTTCTAAAAAGTTGCTGGAAAGAAAATGAAACTCCGATTGAGAGAAGGATAAAACCACGAAGAAGAGTGAAGAGTTCGTCGCCATATTAATATCCTTAAAAAAGTTGCTCAATTACAACTGATGAATTTTAATATAGAAAAAATAAATAAATAAATAAATAAATGGTAAAACAAACCGAAAAACACGAAACTGAAATGCGAATAATTTCCTAGATTACAAAAGGTTTTCGAGAACAATAGAACTGGGATATTTTTGATAAATAAACTTATATGCATCGGTATTAGAGAATAAAAACGCAATGATTAAATCGATATCTCTCCTAAGAGAGAAAATAAATTTACGAAAATTAACAATTTTAGACGCTATGTAAAATACAATAAAAATTTTGGTGTGCCGCAAGGATCCCATACTGGACCCGTTCTTATTAATACATCTACATCAACGATATCCGAATATGTTCTGAACGATACTTAATCTTCGATGAAAAATTCGATTCAGAAATCGGTAACAAAAAAGTATACGATGACAATGCATACATTGTTAAAATGATGAACAAAGTTAAAATTTAAATGAAAACAAAACAAGAGATAATGAATATTTATATCAAGAGTAGTGACGATAATTTTGAGATAAAGGGAATAACTAGAAAAAGTGACACAAATTAAATACCTTGCTTCATTAATTGACTATAAATTGAACCTTAACGAACATATTGATTACGTTTGTAAAATAATTATTAAAAAAAATTGGCTTCTTTAAGCAATAATATAAAGACGTTAACTTTCAATAAATCGTGTACAATACGGTAAATCGAAGGCATTCGAAATAAGGATCAAACAATTTATATACATTTGGCACGGGAACACAGATAGGGAAGAATCAAAAACTGCAAAACAAAGCGAGAAAGCAAAAACAAAAAATCAATTAAATATAACAGCAATAGACATCTATGCTAGCACTCTAAAATGACCTTAATATAAAACATACTCAACTTTTAATACAATTAAAACTAATCGGAGAATAAAGAATGGCGAAGCACCAGAGTATCTCACTGAAAAGATTGCCTTCAATATACAACAGACTACCCGATCTATATAAAAAAATAGAAATGAAAATTTTAATTAAAAAACTTTGTATTAATTATATAAGAAATATAACTAATGTCACTCTGTTAAATATGTATATAATTCAAACGTATATAATTTTTTGCATAAATTTTTAATATCTATAGTATTACAATAAACTGAAATACATTAATTACATCAATTCAATAATACAGTAGAACTCCTGTCTCTATGGAAGCTAAATATTGGAGCCAACCGTGGTGCAATGCTGAGCAATGCCCCGCTTGGTCATAACATAAGTCGTGGTTTCGATTCCTCTTCGACCACGAAACAACCACAAAGTTTTTCAGCGTCGGATTATCCACCTCAGTAATGAGTGTGTGAACTTAGCCGAGACACCAACGCGCCACCAAAAATATTTTTTCAAATTCGAATTTAGTGATTTCAAAATTCCCGAATTTGGATTTTAGTGATTTGCTTATTATTTGCAAAAACATAGAGACTGAGGTCAATTGAAATGGGCTTGACTCCGCTTTCATAATCACAAAAGTCCTTCATTAGAAACAGTATTTGTGAAAAAGCCAAATTGGAAAATGAAACTTTTCAACAAATTTTAAAACGTGCCAACTGTCTCAAAACTAAGCGCGTGCGGTATACGAGAACTAAGTTCATTGGAAAGGGCTTGAACCAGCTCCATACTCACGAAAGTCCTCATTTAGAAACGTATTTTTGGAAAATGCAAAAATTGGAAAATAAAAAAATTTTAAACTCAAATTTTCAAAATGGCCCACTGTGCAAAAGTAAGCCGAGTGTCGGTATAGAATTAGGCTCAGAGGAAAGGGCTGAGGCACTTTCAATACCCACGAAATCTTCATAAGAAAAGTATTGGAAAAAGCGAAAAAATTCGGACTCTGCTATGAAAAGGAGGTCTCTTTGTCATATGAGCTATAACATGGAATCGGGCAGCACTCTAGTGATAAGAGAAGAATTCACAGCAATGTGGTTCAAAACAATGGACTGAATAATCTAAGTGACCCTGTATACACGGGCTCCAGACCTAAACCTAACCTAACCTAACCAACCATTTGTGTAATATATTGCACATAACATATTAAACGAATATTGAGTTAGCATGATAATATATAACATATTATCATAGAACAGAAAAATAGAAATAAGAAAATAATTAAATCCAAATTTAAATGTTTGTAATTTTATGTACCAATAAACTGTTATAATGCATCGAAACAGAAAAATATTGGGTCCTAATATACCTAAAGCTTGATCTCCACCGTCGTCCATTTAATATTAGTACATCGAGACTGTTACGTTTTTTATATGAGCGTTTTAATAACCATGTAATTAAAACGCAGTTCTTTTCAAATAACGAGAATTCTTAACAATTTATTTTGTTAACTGATAGGTTTCACTTATTTGCTCTACGTATGTGACTGTAATATAAGCTTAGCTTACGACTGACATGACAAAGCTCTCCCAACTAGTCGTTTTATATACCGAATAAGTGACAATTTCAGAATGTCTCCCGCTAATTGAGCCTACAACCTTCAGATTAAACACACTATCTGGTACCCATATATACGCCTTTTGTAAGGAGTAACCCTGAGTACTTTTTATAGCCAGCAAAAATATCAGGCAATAAATTGATTTTTACATCTGTGGAATTGAAGAATTGAAGACAATAAATATTTTTATGTGTTAACATTCCGAAAAAAACCTGATCTGCCATATGGCCATGCAGCCAGACGCAATACCTTATGAGTCCCATGTTTTTAACGGCCGTCTTGAATATTTTGGATTACTAGACTCCGCAAGTGCGAAGTAATATGCATTTCATATATATGTTGTTTGACCCGATGTTGCCAATCACCGTAATGTTAATAACGAACCTACACGATTTAAGTAAAAACGTATTTAAAAAGTTGTAAAAAATAATATATTTCGTACGAACAAAAATTGCCTTATAGGAAAAAGAGCATAGAAGAAACACAAAATACTTTTTTCAGTCATCGGCCCAAATTCCATATACACGACGAGCAACAAGCCCATCACAATACATTTTTAAATAGTAAGAATTTTCAATCTAAGAACTCAGTCATAAACCCAGACCTGCATATTCAAAAAGCTAAAACTTTGAATTCAGTAAAGTGTGGCGCGATTCACGCGTGAATCACGTAGGTCGTGAACAAAATCCATAACAACTCTCGTGAATGTGCGTGAATGGGACTAAAATAAATATGTCGTGCGTAAGTAATAAAATCTGTTCGTGAATATTTGAAAGTATTTGAAGAGATAAGACGTGTTCGTGATTGCTCTGTGTAAATCATAGCTGTTTAATTGTTTGTATACATTAAACATACCCCATTATTGAACTATTTAATAAAGTTCTGATATAACTTTCACAATAAATACTGTTGGTGCGAATAAATAAAATATCTAAACAGAAAAATTGAAATAATTTATCCAAAATATATGGTTTGGGTAGCTATTGTACTTGTGCTGGATACAAGAAAATACAAACACGACAAATACAAAAACAACATAAAATAAAATTCTGAAAAAACAAAGAGAAATAAAGAGGAGAAATGGAGAAAAATACAAACTCAAGCTGAACAAGTCAACTATTATCAGAGATAAAATAAATACAACAAACTCATAACGAACTCCTGAAAACTAACGGCAGTTTCAAAAAGAGAGAGAGAGGAATCATCAAAGACGGAGAGTGTCTCTAAAACTCCTCGGCTACGAAATGTGGATTCTGATCAACTGTTGAAACAGATAAGAGAAGCTATAAAAGAGAGCGAAGAGAGAATGTACAAATACATAGACAGCAAACTTGAAGGTATAGAATCCAAACTCATTAATAAAATAAATCTGCAATTGCAACGAGTGGATGAGAACATCAACAGCTTAAACCAAAGAGTTGAAAAGATAGAAACAGATTGCTCAGTTTTATCTAACTTGATGAATGATGTTGAAACACTAAAAGCCCAACAACGAAAACAGGAAACTTAAAATGTTGCATGCGATTTGCGTGTAAATGGCATACCATACAACAGATCGGAGAATTTAAATGAAATATTTAATAATATATGTAATGCCTTGCAAATTACAACCCCACCATATAAGACCATTTATCGTATACCAACTAGAAACAAGAACAATTTCCCAGACTCGTCTATAATAATACAACTAATAAGCCCATTTTTTAAAAATTAATTTCTGAAAACTATTGCTCAGTTTAAAAAAAATACCAAAAGTCCATTGCGTCTTCATCATATTGGTTTTGACTCAGGCAATGTTATTTATGTAAGCTTATGCTCTTGAAAAATTTTGAAATTTGTTGCAGTAAGATTCTCGTTTACATAAATAACATTGCCTGAGTCAAAACCAATATGATGAAGACGCAATGGACTTTTGGTATTTTTTTTAAACTGAGCAATAGTTTTCAGAAAATTATTTTTAAAAAATGCTTTATTAGTTTTATTATTATAATGACGAGTCCCTGAAAATTGTTTCTTGTTTTATTGGTATAACGATAAATGTCTTATATGTGGGGTTGTAAATTTTCAAGCATTACATATATGATTAAATATTTTCATTTAAAAATTCTCCGAATCTGTTGTATGGTATGCCATGTTACACGCAAATCGCATGCAACATTTAAGTTTCCTGTTTGTCGTTTGTGGGTCTTTTTAGTGTTTCAACATCATTCATCAAGTTAGATAAAACTGAGCATATCTGTTTTCTATCTTCAAACTCTTGTTAAGCTAGTGAATGTTCTCATCCACTCGTTGCCAATTGCAGTATTTTATTTTATTAATGAGTTTGGATTCTATCCTTCAAGTTTGGCTGTCTATGTATTTGTACATTCTCTCTTCGCCTCTTTTATAGCTCTCTTATCGTGTTCAACAGTTGATCAAACCACATTTCGTAGCCGAGGATTTTAAGACACTCTATCCGTCCTTTGATGATTCTCTCTCTCTCTTTTGAAACTGCCGTTAGTATATCCAGGATTCGTCATGTAGTTTTGTGTTATTTATTATTATCTCTGATAATAGTATATCTTGTTCAGCTTGAGCTTTGTACTTTCTCCATTTTCTCACATTTTATTTAATCTTTTTTTTTTCAAGAGATTTTTAATTTTATGTTGTTTTTGTATCTGTCGTGTTGTTGTATTTTTCTTGTATCCACACAAGTACAATAGCTTACCCAAACCATATATTTGTCGGATAAATTATTTCAATTTTCTGTTTACGATATTTTATTTATTACGCCACCAACATATTTATTTGTGAAGTTATATCAGAACTTCATTAATATTTCAATTTAATGGGGTATTTTAATGTATACTAAACATATTAAACAGCTATGATTTACACATGGAGCAATCAAAACGAACACGTCTTATCTCTTCAAATACTTTCAATATTAACGAAGCAGATTTTATTACTTACGCCACGACAATTAATTTTAGT
>PGFW01011400.1:9475-23554 GCA_003123925.1 Haematobia irritans | reverse complement strand
TATTGCAAAATATGCACTAAACTTATAATACCATGTTCCAGCAGTGTGCACAGGGTATATAAAAAACTATTTTTGTACGGTCGAACCAGGAATTGTACACCCTCATAAAAAATCGCTTCTGTAACATATACTCCCAAACATATTTTGCTTCAAGCATATACATTTTTGGGTATTGCCCAAACATTTATAGTTTGATCTTACATATATAATATGTTGAAAGCATTATTGGTCTAAACAATATATGTTGGGTAGTCTAAGTTCCAAACATTTTGTATTTTGCATCAAATTCAATAATGTTGTCTTCCAAAAAACAATATTTTGTGAACATGTAATATGTTTGGAAGCATTTGCACCCAAAATATTATATGCTTAAAAAATTCTCCCAAACAATATTGTGCTCAAAATTTTATTTATTTATATATTTACAATCATAATGAATTATGAAAATAAACAGGTAATATAGGTGCTAACAACATAGGTTTTCGACCTGAATGCTCAAAATTTTGTTTCTGCCCAATTGTATATTCCCCCACATCTTTCTCACTTCCACGAGATTTTTAGTTCTTAGCACCTTTTTCTGTAATACAAACATTGTAGAAGAAATTATTCAATTGTATGATTTTTTTTATTTAATTTTACCTTTTGCCGGACGGGGATTCGAACAGCGGACCACACAGTTTGTAAGGATCAAAGAAGTAGCTGATCAATTGCCCAAAGAAAAATAAAATGTTAATTTTGTAATACAAGCAACAACCACCAACTTAATTCAATATCGCTCCCTGTTAAATAGCGCTCCAAGCTACTAAACACATATATGTTTATAGGCTATTTCTAAATTAATATATGTTTGCATCCAAGCATATTATATTTACAAACATTTATGTCCCAAACATAATATGTCTAACATATTAACATATATGTCCCAAACATGTTATGCTAGTTTATGAACATTATATGCTTGCACTCAAAAATATTGTGTTTAAAATTTGTGTTCAAACATATAATGTTTATAGCCAACATATGAAAACAGTCTTTTTCATCCGTGTATGCAGGCGGCATGCTAATCATTGCTCTACGGTGGCCCACTAAATGTAATGTTTATTTAAAATAAAGTTTATTTACACCGGCTTGTGGGCGCTCAGAACTATACTATATAAATATAACTATAGGGTGCAACAATCCGAGTTCTGTCACGTTGGCAGATTTTTAATTTTGTTTTTATAAATTAGTACACATTACGTTTTCAGATCATGAACGCTGTTGTTGTTTTGACAATGCATGGTGCCATTGTATCATTGTCAGATTAACACCGTCTGTTCTCCATTTGACACAACATGTGTTTTGATTCACTTCATGAAGGGATCGTTTTGAAATAGCACGCCGTTCATGATTTTTTCTATGGTGCGGAAAACGATATTTGTTTTCTAAAATTTGGTTTGGATGAAAGATTTTTTTTGCGTGTATACACCTCTAGACAAATCAATCCATGAGATGGCCTGAAACTTTCTTCTTGCAGTAAATGTGTACATAACATTTTTGAAATAGCATTGTAGATTACGAATCCTCCGTTGCCTAGTGGACTTTGTCCTCTTAAATAACTCCTTCAGGATTTCATAATTAAATCTAACACAAATAATCTTGCATCTAGACTTGGTTTACACATCAACTCTTTCCATTATCTCCTTACGACTTCCTTAAATAATTACCAGTTTGCTTACCGATTTCATTTTAAAGTTGCAACTTTGGAATACTTACGAAGATTATTTATAATGTTTCCGGCAGTCATTTCTCCTTATCAACGTTGCCTTTGCATGGAGGAATGAATTACAAGCCTTTGGCTTTTGCGTGACTGCACTGTTGAAGCCCTCAGGGTAGGATCATTTATTGAGGAGTTTGGCGAAAGAAAAAGAAAAATCTCATTTCAACGAAATTCCCTCGCCCTAGAGGACGGAGTGATAGATGGAATGGTAAAACAATGCAGCGAAAGGATAACCAGTAAAATCGGATACCAAGAACATCTCAGTTATATATAACACAAACAACGATGACAATGACGATGAGTTAATTGTAATTGATACACACTTGTCCTGTATTTTTTCAGTTTATTTTGGAGTGCTCTAAAACATCCATGAAGATTGGAGAATGTTTGCAACCAACGGATAAGCTAAATGCATTGATTACAATTTTGTGTATCTTATGCAGAGGGCTTTTTAGACTGGTAAATGGGGGAATAGTTACAGGCCAAAATGAAGTGCATTCTTCCCGGTTTTCATTCCAAACTCTTACAAAATCTTATTTTTCTTGATGTTGTTGTTGTGTAACGAACGACTGAACTTAAATTGCCCTCCATGTAAGGAGAAAAACTAATTACTATCATTATCTATTGTTCGTTGAGCAACAATTAAAATTTGCTGAGGTTGTTACTTCCTTTACTTTGTTTTTTTGTGATCATGGGAACTACTGAAAGTACTTATATTAAACACTTTTAAATAGTTCAAGTGAAAGGCATTTAAAAATGTTGGGATTAACAATTACTTTAGGGATTTAATCAAAATTGGTATTGGGGAAAATACTGCCTTATGGTCTACATGTCTAAACCTTTATATGGTGAAATTTCTTGGTGATATCTAAAAAGGATGCAAGATAGGATAATTAGAGTATCAATTCAATTAAATCTGATAACAGAAAATGACATAACAGGAGGCGTAGAGCACCATACAAGTGTTATTTAAAAGGCCGCAAGTTCGGCCAGGCCGAATCTTATGTACCCTCCACGATGAATTGCGTAGAAACTTTTACTAAAGACTGTCATCCACAATCGAATTACTTGGGTTGTGGTAATACTTACCGATGGCAAATTATTTCAAAACTTCTTAACATCGTCTTCTAAATTGTAAGTTAGCCAATACGTGAAATATGTTATACAAAAACAAGTATATACGGCCGTACGTTCGGCCAGGCCGAAACTTATGTACCCTCCACCATGGATTGCGTAGAAACTTCTACGAAAGACTGTCATCCACAATCGAATTACTTGGGTTGTGGTATCTTACAACTTCTTAACATCGTTTTCTAAGTTGTGAGTTAGTCCATACGTGGTATATATTAGACAAAAAGTTTAGTATAGGTAAGTCTACAAATAATTACGAATCGACATGGAAATTGAAATATGGGGGTCGCTTATATGGGGGCTATATAGAATTATGAACTTGATATGGACCAATTTTTGTGTGATTGGGGATCGATTTATCTGAGGGCTATATATAACTATAGACCGATATGGATCTAGTTAGGCATGGTTGTTAACGGTCATATACTAGCACAATGTACGAAATTTCAACTCGGTTTATATGGGGGCTAGCTTAGGTTAGGTGGCAGCCCGATGTATCAGGCTCACTTAGACTATTCAGTCCATTGTGATACCACATTGGTGAACTTCTCTCTTATCACTGAGTGCTGCCCGATTCCATGTTAAGCTCAATGAAAAGGGACCTCCTTTTTATAGCCGAGTCCGAACGGTTCCACCTTGCAGTGAAACCACTTAAGAAGCTTTGAAACCTCAGAAATGTCACTAGCATTACTGAGGTGGATAATCCACCGAATTTGTTGGTGTTCGTCGAAGCAGGAATCGAACCCACGACCTTGTGTATGCAAGGCGGGCATGCTAACCATTGCACCACGGTGGGGGCTATATATGATTATGGACTGATATGGACCACTTTTGGCATTGTTGTTAAATATCATATACTACCAGCACGTACCAAATTTCAACCAGATCGGATGAATTTTGCTTCTCCAAAAGGCACAGGAGGTCAAATCTGGGGATCGGTTTATATGGGGCATATATCTAATTATGGACTGAATATGAACCAATTCCTGCATGGAAATTTCAACCATATCGGATGAATTTTGCTCTTCCAAGGGGCTCCGGAGTACAAATCTGGGGATCGGTTTATATGGGGCTTATATATAATTATTAACCGATTTCGGACCAAATTTTTGGGGCATGGGTGTTTTGAGGCCAATATATTAACACCGACGTAACCAAATATCAACTGAAATCAATGAATATTTGGCTTCCCACGAGGCTCCGGGTCAAAATCTGGTGATCGTTTATATGTCGGCGCATAAGCGTAGGAAGGCTCTGGGGAGGGGGCTTAGACGCCCCCCCAGAAAAATTTTAAGCCCCCCACAGAATTTGAAAACGCTATTTACGATTTTACATTTTATAAAATTAAAACAAGTATATACTCGTACAACGCACAAAGTTCCACTAAAGATTTCATGCAGCAATCCGAAATTACTCTTGGGTTGTGGTAGAAGTCCTGATATTTATGAAAATAAAGCTGTGGTTGAAACTTATGATTTAGTTGAATATAAAAAATAGTAATTGATATAGAACTATTCTTTCATAAATTATATCTAATAATGCTGCAAAAAGCGTCGCAAAAAAGAAAATGAAAATTTTCTTTTTGGGTCTGGAAGTGTACACTCTTACTTACTCTTTTACTCTTATTTTTTAAAACTAATTTGAAAAAAAGAAAAAGCAAAAATTACGCATGTAAATATAAAAAATGAAAGTAAAAAAACTTCCTGTGTAGTTAAATAGTTATAACTTCTTTGTGGACATTTTTGGAAGTGGCTTTTTAAACGTTTGTGCCTTTAGAAACAAACTTCCAATTTTTTGCTGGGAAAAGTGTGGAACTACCCTACGGGAAATGACAAACCACAAGAACTGGGTACACGGGACTATCCCTGGTGTGTATGGACGGCAGTCCCAGTTCTGTATCAAACGTATGGAAGAGACCACGTCCACGCTTTACAATGGGTTTGTCATATCACGGATAAACTTACATTTTAGGACGCGTCCTTGGACTCACCCCCAAAGGACATGTCCTGGGACAATTTAGCAGGAGCAAACCCATAAACAGTCCTCAAGGAACCAGTCTCGGACAAACTCATTAGAAAAATCTCTTTCAATTTGGGCTCCTAATCGAACCCGAATGAAAAAAAAAATTTGAAATATATCGAAACAAAAGATTATTCTGATAATTTTATTTTCAGCATAAATTTTATTTTCACAATTGCACCTAATTTTTCCCGTAGGTAGCTTTTAGTTGGCTTTATTATAAATTTGAATTCATTCGAGTTAATTTTGATGTCTAAATTTTTTTATTAAACTTTATGAAATAAAACAATTAGTTGAAGCCTATACAGTTCAAGTCTATATAAGTTTTAGCTAGGGGGGCATATAGCCGCCCGATAGGAAAATTGCCTAGCTACGCTAATGATGTCCGGCTATATATAATATGAAAAACGCGAGTGGACCAATTTTTGCATGGTCGTTAGAGACTATACTAACACCATATAACCAAAATTTTCTGCCGGAATACGGATGAAATTTGTTTCTCCTTAGAGGCTCCGCAAGCCAAAATCGGGGATGGTTATATGGGCGACTAATATATAATTATGAACCGAATGTGGGACCAAATTTTTGTCAAAGGTTCTTGGAGACCATATACTAACACCATGAACCAAATTTCAGCCGGATCGGATGAAATTTGCTTCTCTTAGAGGCCCCGCAAGCCAAATCGGAGGATCGGTTTATATGGGGGCTATATATGATTATGACCGATCGTGGACCAATTTTTGCAAGGTTGTTGGAGACCATATACTAACACCATGTACCAAATTTCAGCCGGATCGGATGAAATTTGCTTCTCTTAGAGCAATCGCAAGGCAAATTTGGGGGTCCGTCTTTTTGGGGGCTATACGTAAAAGTGGACCGATATGGGCCCTATCGACTTGAAAACTTGTGGCCAAGTTTTCAAAAGTCGAATAGCTTGTTTCACGTTCGGAAGTTAGCGTGTATTGTCAACAGACGGACGGACCATAAACTGAAACACGAACTTACCCAAATTTCAAACCGGACGATGAAATTTCTTCTCCAAGATTATCCGCAATCCAAATCTGGGATCCCGTTTATAAGGGGGCTAAATGTAATTATAGACCGATATGAACCAAATTTTTACAATGGTGTTAGATATCACATATTAACACCACTTACCAAATTTCTACCGAATCGGATGAAATTTGCTTCTCCAATTTGATTTATCTTCATTCTGAGAACTTTTGACTTAAAATTAATTTTAGATTTAACGAATACAGGCAATCGGTCCTAGTTGAGCATTGCATCATCAATATTACTCGAAAACAAGAGGCCTGCGAGATTGTAGTGCTCGTTTTCCTATTTTTTTCATATTATTCAAAATTGTTTCAAGAGCACTATTTAGTAAATCAATATTAAAGGAGTAGAAGAAAGTCCGAAACAAAAATGTTTTTTATTCCACTGTATAAGAACTCATTAAAGTTCAAAATATAAGAAATGATCTTTTGTTTTTAACTGCAGCTGGGAAAATAGGGTAAATTGTGAGGAATTATTTTTTTCCGAACAAGCCCTAAAAATATGACAATCGTTTCAAAAATACGTAAATTTTTTTGTGATTCACTAAATGAAGCGTCCCCTTGCTCTACGTGCCTCGCTAATACACTCTCACTTCGTGCAATAATCCATAAATGTTTTCCAGAAAGCAGGATAATCGCAATATTTGGCAAAATGAAGAAACTAACAAAAAAGATATGCAATAAAATGCCAACACACAACAAAAATTCTATCTTCAATTTGGCAAAATGCTCTTTTTCCGAGTTTTACTACTTGTGCGCATCAAGATTAAACACAATTTTCTCAAAGTTTGAAACTTTGGGCCAAAATAAAGAATGGGGCACACAACAAACTTTAAATTGACGCAAGTTTAATATATTTCGGCTTATGTTATTAATTTTGAATAGAGTTTAGTGGCCAGATGGCCTATTCCATAGCATATTCAATGAGCATACTTTTCGCTGAAGTAGAATTCTGGCGGCGTTTGATGATCAAACGGAAAAAGAAGAGTAAATCCCTCACTTACAACTGGCTTTTTAATCAGCAAGTTTGCATGAAGAATGCGCAACATTTGCTGGGTAAACATTAACAAAATGAGTTTTCATTCATTTCATTGGCTTCTCTGCTCTGGTTGTCATTCTTCAACTGGCGATTGAGACAAAGTTTGTTGATGTGAATGCAATGTGTTGCTTGAATGAATTGCAAAAAATGGGTTAGTTAGTGATTTTCTGTTTTGACATTGACGAAGCTTGTATTGAAAAACTATTTACCATTATACAGGGATGGAGTGTTGGTTAAAGGCCGTATGTTTTTCAAAGCAAAAATTTTAAAAGGCCGGAAATTGAATTAAATTTGTTTACATATATTCCAAATTCAAAACTAATTCCATTATCATTCAATGAATAGAGGCCAGAGAATGAATAAACAGTGAGCTGCAAAAGTCATGGCACCAATTTATAGTTCTTCAGTGTGTAACTATGGCTTCTTCCTTAAGACTTCTTTAATCATTTAATTTCAATGATAAGAGTGAACTCTACCTAAAAAATCGATCAGTTTATTACTGTGTAGATGGTAGTTCCTTTATGTTTTAGTAGATTTTGCACAATATTTCCTCCGCAACTAGAGGTACTTCATAAATAGAAATAAAATTTTGCAATAAATTTTCTATAGAAATAAAAATTTCGAACTTTTTCTAAAGAAATAAAATTTGACAAAAAATTTCTCAAACAATAAAATTTTAACAAAATTTTCTTATAATAATAAAAATTTTATCAAAATTTTTCTAAAGAAAGCTTAAAAATTTGACAAAAAATTTCTAATAGAAATAAATTAGTCCAATAAATTTAGTCACATGCATGGCTTTAAGCTGAAGATCAAAAAAACACCAATAACGATGAAGAGAAGCCAACAATAACAAACAAAAACGAATGAAAATAAGAGAAGGCACCACTCAAAAACAAACCCAGCCAACTAAATAACAAAATCGATGATTTTGAGTTTGGCAAAAGGAAAAGAGATATGCTTGCAAATTTGTTTAGGACAGTAGCCCGACTATCAAAACCCTTTCGGGAGGTTCAAAGTGGTAGTTCACTTGGGTTTGAGTGAATTACCCGAAATTTATTCTGATAATTGGTTGATAGTTTTTTGCTGCAAGTTAGAGGATGGCTGATGAGGGAATGTGGTAATTCGAAACATTGTACATCCACCATCTTGCAGTCTAATAAGGCTTGCCCAATAATTTGACAAGCATAACTTTTCCTCTGTTGGTTAAGCTAGCACTTGTAGGTTTAGTCAATGCATGGCTTTAAGCTGAGAATCAAAAACAAAAAAAAACAAAATAAATTTTCCTATGGAATAAAATTTTGACAAAATTTTCTATAAACATAAAATTTGAATTTCTGAAGTAAAAAATTTTTGACCGAAATTTTTCCTATAGACAAAATTTTCTGTAAGAAATAAAATTCTGACAAAAATTTTTCTAAGAAATAAATGTTTGAACAAAATTTCTATAGAAATAAAATTTTGACAAAATTTTTGATAAAATAAAATCTTAAACATAATTGCTATGAAAAAAATTTGACAAAAAATTTTCTAATAAACATAAATTTGAACAAAATTTTCTATAGACCATAAAAAATTTGAATTTTCGAAGTAAAATTTTGATAAAATTTCTATAGAAATAAAATGTGACAAAATTTTCTATAACAAATAAAATTTTTAACAAAATTTTTCTATCAAATAAAATTTTTAACAAAATTTCTATAGAAATAAAAATGTTGACAAAAATTTTCCTATAGAAAAAAATGTATGTAAACATTTTATAGAAAATAAAATTTTGACAAAAATTTTCATAAGCTGAAATAAAATTTTTAATAAAGATTTGAAAAATTTGTATAAATAATAAACTTTTGAATAAAATTTTTGTATAGAAATAAATTTTGATAAAATTTTCTATAGGAAAATTTTGACAACATTTTCGATAGAAAAAAATTTTGACTTTTTGTTTGGAAGTAAAATCTTGAACGAAATATTATTTATTGAAATAAAAATTTTAACAAAATTTTATATTGAAAAAATTTTTGAACAGACGTTTTCTTTCTATAGAAAAAAAATTTTTCTAACAGAGATGAATTATTGAACAAACTTTTCTATAGAAATCAAATTTTGATAATATTTGTTTTTTTTGCTTTGCCAGTTTTTTTTTGTAAAATTTTTTTCAAATATTGGTATTGGTAGATTATTTTTGGCTTCGACCGTGATCCATTCAGGCGTCGTCTAATGATACTCCTTGTGGAGCATTGGGGCGTATACGCAATGGTCCATAGAATCAATAATTTTCACACCCATGTTTCGAAAATGGTTTTTTACCCACACACACAACAAAGTAACGATTTCGCTATTTCCTAATTATTATTAAAGCATATGCATTCTCGATCAGGATTAAATTCCAAAAACTAAATAGCGATGACCGCATAGTAATCGAATAATGGACTTCCTGCCTTCATAATTTTTTTATAGCGATTTAGCCATCAAATTTGAAATCTAGAAGGTATTTTAGGTAACTCCAATATGTATGGGTACCAAAACATTGTGTTTATCAAGTCCATGTCGTGATAACCCCATATAAGATTGATATCCGAATTCAGAATTCTTAAAGCATTCAGTCACCGTAAAGTTTTTATTCCATTTGCTGGAAATTTTGAAATGTAGAAATTTTTGGGTCCAATAAACAGATTGTGTGGAAGCGAATGTGGTCAGACCAATGTTTTGATTATAGCGATTAATAGATACCGATCTCCCGATTTCAAATCCTTGGTACACTGAAAAAACGTATAGACCTAATATGAAAGATTTTTGAAACCTAAAATTTCAGGACATGCAATTTTACAGCATATTTTTTTAAATATTTTGAATTTTTAATAAAAAAGAAAAATTTATAATTTTTGCCCATCATTAAATTTTAAGGAACACGAATCTTGGTTGTAAGCATATCCAGATGCATGGTAATTCTTGTACGGCGTGTGGACTATCGATTCAACAAAAATGCGCATCATAATGAAGAGAATTTGCACCAAAAATTCACGAAGTGTCCTATAAAACATTTTTGATGAAAGCATTGTTTCTGAAATAAAATTTACACGATTTGGAATCGTTGTTATGCAGTTAACGCTATTCAATGATATTTATGTGCCAAAACATTTAATTTGGCATTAGTTTTACGTGAATCTTTAAAAATATATCGTAAATAGATAAAATTCGATAAAATGAGGATCTGTATCCAAATTTAATCTTTGCTCGGTGAAGTCAATTCCAAAAATCCTTAAGCCAAGGCCAAAATTGTTTGGATCAAGAATAAATTGTTTTGAGAATATTCAATTTGCTTGCAAAGGAAAATCTAAGATTTATTTTTAGTTGGTAATCAATGTAAACTAAACTAAAATTCCCGTTTTTACTTTCTCGTAATCATTTGATTAAATTGGATAACAATCGCATAATCCGCCCTGAAAAATTGTTTTTGGTGTTTGGTCTATCCTGTGTATGCAGGGCGGGCATTGCTATACCATTGCAGCCACGGTGGACTCCCCACTAATAGACCAACGTTACAAACCATAATTGGAGCGGAAATGAGGCTTTGGTCTGGCCGAAACCCCCCATTTTTAAATTTTCATCTAAGGCCCTTATCAAAAGCAACTTCGTTTGGATTTATGCTTCTCTCGATAAAATCCATAAAAAAATTCTATGAGTCGAATTTAGTTGCTGCCAAAGTTATTATACGCTCTCCAGGATTATATTGCATTCTTATTTGGCTAATTGTTAAATGGAAGAACAAATGGCAACAACAAAAAGTTAGAATGGAAAATCAAAACGAGAATATGTCAAAAGTGGTAATATATCACTTCAAGGGGTTCATTAGTGGGAAGTTGTTTTTTCTTCTGTTCATCAATTTCCTTAATGGAAATATCAGTTCTTCCAACAAACAGAGGAGAATGAAAAAGTCAATGATTAGCGGGATTGATAGGAAAATAAAAATCTAATATCTTTTCGCCTGGTAAATCCTACCTTAAAACGGAAGGATACAATTTTCAATTAGCATATCGTGCATGACGATGCCCTTTATTCATAACAGTTTAAAAAATCACACAGTGTCAGATATTTTATAAACAAGTGTGTTGATTTAAAAAAAAATTGTATTTAATCCGGAATTAAAAGGTAATCAATAGCAAATGGTTTCAAATAACACCATTTCAATGCTAGAAGGAGAAAATTTCAAATTTAATTTCATAAAAATAATCCCTTTTGAAGACTATAATACCTTAAACTAGAGTGCCTAAGTTGGGTCGGCTCCTCCTCTACCCACCATTTTCTATTGCTGCTTCCCTTAAAAACATTTACTTACTTACCTAACATGTAAGCTTGAGGAAACAGTCATCAGCACTTATAACACAAACACACACAACACACCGTACACACTCATACATATCACATAAAAATATAATAAATGCTCGCATGAATAATAATAAAATGAAATGAAATGAAAAAAGGACTAAAAATAATTCCTATTTGTAGTACTTGTTTAGAAAAAAAAAAAAAGAATAAAATAGCAAGTTTTTCTATCATGGGGCTTACAACGTGTTTGATATTACATTTCCTACTCTCTACACACTGAAGAGTACTATAGAACTAACATGTAAGCGAAAGAATGAACACGAATAAATGGATGAAATGTTTAAGAGCATGTATATATAAATGTCATCTTAATGAATCTTTTGTATGCATACAATATTAGTATTTGTGTGTGTATACAAAGTAATGCCAGGATAACGCAGAATATTTTCAAAATAGTACGCAGTATTTAGGGGATTTAGTGAAAAAAATGATCACCTTTATCATCGCCATTTAACGGCAGCAGTAGATGAAAGTAGAAATTTTTCATACCATAAACAAGCGAGTGTGACATCTAAACGCTCAACGATTTGTTGTAATTCATTCAATTTCCCTAAGAATGCTGCCAAGAAAATAATTATCGCGGAATGGAAAACAAAAATGGCCCTATAATAGTTTTTTTTTTCATTTGGGATATTAACGCCAAATGTTTAAAAGGTGTTTCATGGGATTGTGTTTTAGAGTTTTGTTAGTGACTAACATTTTAATTCATGACAAGCATGCAACAAAGGATATTTTAAGCTCACATATTACATGAGCTCAAGAGGGTCCTGTCGTAAAAATAACCTTAAGCAAAAATTATTAAGTTTTTCTGACATTCAAAAAAAAGAAAGTGAACTGTTTTATGGGAAGAAAGAACTCCACTCAAAAAAAAGTGAAACCGCTAATTTCACTAAAGCCAATTAACTCTATTTAGTTCATGGAATTTAATATGTTTATGAGACAGTTTTCTGATTCTAACTACTTTTTTGTGTATGTTGTTTAATTAAATTAAACCAAAAGAAAAAATTATCAACGAATGAAGCTAAAGATTAAACTTAATTCATGTATCACCCAAAATAGTTGGAGAATTTTATTAAAAATGTAAAATTTTACCAATAATGAGCCCATCCATGAACTTTGGTAGGGTACTAAATACATTTTTGAAATTTCGAACTCCAATTGTTTTCTTCAAAAAACATAAAAATTTTTTTAAACAAGTGAAAATGAATTATGTCCGAATATATTTACTCGAATTTGTCGAAAATTATTTATTTATTTATTAATTTAAGCACTCAAAAAAAAAAGTTTACTTGGATAGCCAAAGATTTTGAACCTTTCCTTAAAAGATTTTTGATATAGATTCCGACCCAAAAATGCGAGCTTCTTTAAAATAAATAAATTTTTTAGCGACCTATCGTGGCCTTAATCTAGGACCAAATAAAATTAAAATTATGATACAGATCTCATTTTATCAATTTTAATATCTCTTTTCCTGTTTATATAATAAAAGTCTCACGTAACAAACAAACTGCCAGTTTAAAAAATCTACAAATATAAACAGATACTTCCAATGTATAAATTCTTTATTAATTCTACAAAAAAAACTTTAAACGCAAAAGACGCTAAATTTCTCAAAAATAAAGTCTTACATAGCAATATATTTGAAGCTTTTATCTTAAATCTAAAAAGTTTCAAAATTTAGTTAATTAAGGACAATTTCCTTTAACAGTCAAAAATGTGTTTCTTTACTGTTAAGGACAATTGCCTTAAGTTCAAAGACATTCGACTTTAACGGAAAGACGAAAATTTACAAAAAGTGTGTCCTAAATTATAATTGAAAAACAAGTATATTACGTACCAAGAAGGAGACGATATAGACACATGGTGTCTTTGGCAGGGTGGGTTCCTGAGTTCCTGAGTCGATCTGTCTGTGAACTCATTTTTGTGATCAAAGTCTGGAACGCAGTTTTGGTCCCATCGTTTTCAAATCTGGCACAAGTATGTTTTTTGGGTCAAAATAGAACCCCACGTTTGATCGGTTCCGATTTAGATATAGCTCCCATATACATCTATCGCCCGATATGCATTCATATGACTCCACACGCTCACAAAAAATCGCTTCTGTAACAAGAGAGTAGAATAACTTTATTTTTAACCTCCCAAATGGTTTTTTTTTTCCCCCCAAAAAGAAAAAATAAATATTCCGCAAAATTTTTTTAATAGATGGATTTAAAAAGCTTTTTTCCTATGACAAGAATTTTAAAATAATTTGTAACATTTTTATTAATCCTTTACTCATGTTTTTCACCCTATTTTTGAAACAAACAAAGTTCAAAATACCCTTTAAAAATAATGGAAAGAGCGAGTTATTAAAAATATTTAATTAAAAGAACTCCTGGAGTAGTTTTAAAAATAAAAGAACATCTTGAAGGTACATTTTTTTCTGGGATGTGATTGTGCTAAAAACGCTATAGAATTTTTGAAGAAGTGACTAAAGATGATTGCCTTATCAACTAATGGATGAATTAGTCTAAGTAGCTGAAACTTAATCGGGCTGTCACTTTAGCCTAACCCAAAAACAATTTTGCTGCTCAAAACTGGAAGGGTTCTCTTCAACGACATAAGAATTTAGTCGGCAACTCTGATGCCAGTCCCCTAACGCCAACTTCTGATTCCATGAAAAAATATGATTGAGTCGTAATAAAGTTGTA
>PGFW01011397.1:979-12190 GCA_003123925.1 Haematobia irritans | reverse complement strand
TGGAAATGGGCGAGTTCATAACACAGTTGCATTTACGGTGTTCGATACATACACGTTCCGTACTTTTTAATTTGCATTATTTTTGTTAAAATCACAAATGATGTTAAATTTTGTGTAATAATAATGAGAAATTTGACCGATTGTTCTACTCATTCCCTGATAATTTTTTTTTATTCTTAGTTATTTGTGGAACAAATCATATAGAAGACAGTGCTCGAACGCGTCAATGGTTTGATACCTCTGCTGGCATTTATCCCATTGCTTTCATCTTCCATTGTTTTGACATTCGTTCAAAAGTTTTCCTTATATGTTATTAATAATGTTATTCCCACAAAAATATTAACATCATATTGTGATGGTTTGTTGTTTACTATAATAAAGAATTTGCATTAATTTAATGTTAATTGGAGGGAAGCGTGGTATGTTCGAACACGTATGAATGCAACTTTTAACTGTTCTTCCTTAATATTATTAAATAACACTTCATTTTTGCAATCGAAATAAATTCATTACTGTGTGAAATGAATAAAATTGTCCCTCCCAATACAAAAAATAAAAAAAAAAAAACCGTATTATTTGTAAATTAATGCATTCGCAATGAGATCTCCCAGTTTCGTGTAGTGATGAAATAATTCAAAAAATGAAATAATTATTATGAAGTTGCGTTCAGACCCATTATCTTTTTTCCATGATTATCTTCTTACTTCTTCTTATTTGTTTATATACTTAGAAAATAAGAGGAATTAAAAACTTTGATCGTAAACAAACTCGACATAGTTATGTTGTAAGATATAAGTAACAGAATTGTTCCTTTTCAAATATAAAGCAAAATAAAAAAAAAATCTTCTTTTTTTTAATCACCAAACGAAATGTTACGTAAAATTAAACTAGCAAAACCGGCGAATGGAATTCGCCGAGTTTTCTAGTTTTCATATGAAATAATTCCAAAAATGAAATAATTAAAAAAGTTTCTTATATCACATATATTTACATATGTAAATAAAACAATTCAAAAAGCTATCGAAAACTGCTATATTGTAAAAAGAATATTGCTTAATATAAATTTTATGAATGAGCACGAAATATTGGGCACTGAAAATCGGATAAAAATTTTTGAAATGGCAACAGTTTACATTTGTTTATAGTGCCAGAGCTAGGATTAAATACAAAAATTGAATATCTTCCTTAATTTAAATACTATTTCTGTAAATCAGGAATGTGTTTCTTTCCTCTTACAACCTTTTATGGCAGGTTCACTTTTTTCTTGTTGTAGAAGTGCAAAACATCAGCCATATTAGCTAACATAAGATTTAGATTTATCTAAATGCAAATGTGTCTACCGAAACCATTTCAATTATACACTTACAGTACATAGATTTAATAATTGGTAGGGGTGGCTTACATGTCGACCCCATACGACCTTACTTACGTGCTGGTTTTTTTTTTTCTGTAATTATTACAAAAACGAAATGTTATACTACTATTAGTATTTAACTATGCATATCTAGTTAACATGGTAACAAATGCCTTATTTGTGTAAACTACTATAATCAATAAACTGAAACGAAAACTAGCTAGATCTGTTGCGTTTTTCTTTTTAAGTTTTTTTTTTAAAAATTATTAATTTTTTTCTCGTATAGTGATCTCTATTAATTTTGAATTTTCTCGCTTTTTGAAGTGATACAAAAATGGTTTCTGTTTTTTAATTTTATTTTACTGATTAGTCTATTTTCGTATTTAACACTCTTGTTTACGTTTAATATTAAACAAAGAGATAGCTTTTGCCATTTTTGATGTAAATCTTTAGAACTTTATATCTATGTGAGATAACTTATTAATAAAAAATTAACAAAAAAACACTCAACCATGTAATACTTGCATTTCATTGAATTAATAAACTTTTTTTATTTGGCTAATACTCTTAATTAGATTATTATAATAATGGCTCTGACTATAAGATATTATTGCTGAGCCTTATTGTATTTACCTTTTGACATTTATTTTCTGGTGAGCATTGTCACATGTCATTTTTTATCTTGATGTTTTTCTGATCCTATTATTTCTTATCTTTTTCACTTCATTCACATATTCTTTTCTCTGGAACCGAAACATTGATCGATTTATAATATCACACATCTTTTTTCTGAAAGCTCTAAGAAGCAGAATTCCCATATCAACCAGTTTATATTGACACTGTCGAATCGAATAAAAATAACAATGTTTGGCAGCTTGATATGATGGTATCCTGGCAACATTTCAGTCACACCTGTTTTGACGCCTCTATCTCCGGAAGCGCATGCCATTAAAATTGGCATTTACTTTGTCAGTTAGAAAAAATTGATAAATGGACTGAAATCGTTTGTTGCCTTACATTTTGACATTTTTGAGTATAGCGCTACCTTGAAACCGTCCGTATTCAGCGATTATTGATAACATGCAGTGCAAAACACATTTGGGTATGGTGATAAAGTCTTATAAGTTTTTTTTTTAACCATTTCAATTTCGCCGTGAGCATATATTTTTTCATCGCGAAAAAATGTATTTGTGAGTAAACAAAATATTTTAATATTTCCCAAAAAACACAGGATGACCGTTTTTTCAAATTCAACAACTTTTCAGTTTGAGGGTAAATGTAATTTTAAACATAAATTCAACTTGACTTGAAACAGCTCATCTTCATACATCTTCAAATTGTTTTGCGAATTACTTCCTATTTGCCAAATGTTGAACGAATTCTTTTGACAAATGGTTTGAGATATTGAGAAGAGAATCCTTTGAGAAATACACTTACCTATATATTGCAACGGAAAAAAACATGTTTTTCGCATATTTTTGTACAACCGTTAAGCTTTTCGATGTTGTCAAATTTGGAAATAAATACAATTGGAAAAATTTTAGACAAATAATGAGATTTACCCCAAATTGTTTATAATAATTAGAGTAGTGGAAATAAAAATTAATAAAACTTTGAGGGAAGTCACTAAATGTATATCTCTTTGCCGAAAACTAAATTATTGATTCTTACGTTCTTTGAAAACTAAACTTGTTAAAAAATGCTTGATCAGAGTTTGAAAAAATTAGGGATCAATTTAACTTGGATCTTGTTACATATTTATGTTAATATTATTTATGTTAAAAATCTCATAATGTTGTATATTTTAATTTACACTGTATGTCAATTAATAAAATAATATTAATCTTCTTTTTTGATCTAGTATAATCTAAATATCTTAATATGGATCTGCTATTCTTTGTAGCTCATTAAATTTCTTTCCCGTATTGAAAACTTGTAATGTTTGTTGGTTTCTGATCTCTTTTTATTAATGATTTCAACTAGAAACATGTTCTCTCGCTATAGTTATGCAGAACACATTAAAAATTATTTTACTCCACCTCCTTTAACCTTTAACTTTCTTCCCATAAAACTTACTATTTCTCTGCCCCAAGGAATTTTCGATTTGTCATTCGTTATTCTTTTTCGTTCATCTTCTGTGAATTTAAATTTTTTTTTAAGTATCATGTGTTATTATATTATTTCTATTTTACAGACATCAAGCACAGTGTTTTTTTTATTTTTCAATTTATTTCTTGCTATAATGTCGATCAAAATTTAGAAATTAGGTCTGTGTTTATTCTATAAAACAACAGTGAATATCATTATTGTGTAACAGAAATTCTCTTGCTATTTTATGTTTAGACAAATGAGTTATATAGTCTATTAATTGTGCTTTTGTTATTATATGTTACTATATTTATGTTGATAATATTTAATAAAAAATTTAATAAAATGAATACAAATTTTTATATCTCATCAAAATGCAAATTTATTTTGAGAATTATTAACTTTTATTCCAATTCACAAACATTCCAAGAGGTATTTCAAAAGACAATGAATTATCTAAGTGAGCCTTGAATCGGAAGTGCACTTTAACCTAACCTACCTTTCAATTAGAAGTGGAGATATCTTTAATTTTATAATTTAATTGTTTGCTCTAATCTAAATGAATGGGAATTTTTAATTTGACTTCGCATCGAAAATTGTTTGGAGAAATTATTAGTAGCGTAGCAGTTTCAATTTTGAGTAACACTGAGAAATTATTGCTATGTGTTTGAATTTTTTACTGTTGAGGAGTTTATTCTGTTTTTTTTTTTAGAACGCGATTCTTTCACCAATTTTTGCGTAATTGAATGTTTTACCTAATCCTGTTGAAAAATTTTTGTTTTGTACTTTTTTAAGACAACCGTTTGACTATCTGATTTTTTTTATTGAATTTCCAAATCTTTCTAATCGAAATTTAGTGTTTAATTGGAATTCGTTAAGTACTATCACTGTTTTTAGAATAATAATATATGTTTTTCTATGTTTCTCTATTCATAACACAATATTGTCGATATTATCAGTTATTCATTTTTATATTTTTTTTAATATAAATTATTTATTTCAACGATGAAACAAGCTAATGCTCCTTTTAATTCGACTTAATGTTTGGGATCACACACCACATATTTCGAAATATAGTTGTGTTTTGGCTATTGATGTTCTATATAATTTTAATTTTGTATTTGATGTCTATCATTTAATTTTCACAAATTTCGTAATGTATAAAAACAAAAAATATAAATCTATATATTTTATGTGTATTTTATTTCAGAAAGAGACAAGAATGTTGTTTGATGTGGTATAGAGAAAGACATAGTGGTGCGAAAAACCGCTGTGTGTTAGAAGATACGAATTGTATTCATAGTCGTATACAGCGTAGGAGAATCTTTTGTTGTTGTTTCGAAAAATTTTTATGTGTTCATTTGTTTTGGCGATTGCCGCTTTGCTGTTATTAAGGCTTTGATTATGCAATTCACACGAAAAAAACAATTGATCCTTTTCCTTTGAATAATATGATCACAAAGTGTGAATATGACTATGATTTAGCCCTTAAGATTTTTTCTTTGTTTAGTTCTAATATATATTTCTCTAATTTAGTCACTTTTTACCACCTAATATTTTTATGTTTCATTTTTACCAAAATATCTTTATGTAATTATATATCCATCTCAAGTTATAAATCCTCTTATAGATTTATTTTAAAATATAATATACTTGCTTATATTTAGGAAACCAGATATAAAACAATTGAAAGATCAAACGCAGTCTAACTTTTTAACATTCGACGACAACTCCTCCTCACCTTAAATCCATATCAACAGTTATCGAGACTTACATATTTATATGGTAAAACGAACCAGTCTTTTTTATTTATAAATTTTTTTCTATACTAATGATAAATTAAACTTTCTTTATACGCAAAATCTTATTACAACTTCTATGATGAAAAAGTTTCTTAATTACAATTGTTTTAGTGCAATGAATTATGACCAGGTTCGAACAAAAAGTAGTTTATTTTAACTCGCTTATTTGGACATTTTGATTTTTTTTAAAGTTAGCTTATAACCTTACATATTTGGGTTTTTTTATTAAATGTATCGTTTAAGGATTTTCGACTTTTCGTTCAGGTGAACCTACGTACCTTCGTGTTATAATGTATTTGTTACCTTTTGTGAATAATTTTATGATATGAATGAATGGAATTAAAGTGATATGATTACTCATTAAAATTGTGTTGGTTATCGATGTTAAGGACGGATAATACAGATAAATATTTTCCAGGTGTATTTTAAGTAATAAATGCCAAGTTTGTTAATTATAAATTCGACTTGTTTTTCTGCTTACATTTTACGCCTGAAGTCCCGTTTTAAAAAGTTTTTATTCGTTATATTTTTCCCAATTTTCGGGTCAATATACTCTTCTTATAATTTTTAAACTATTTGATGTTTTTTTACGAGTTATTAATACAGTAAAAATTACTTATATAGATTTGTGTGTTTGTGTCCATAAAATCACTCTCTAATTTATAAGATTTCATATTTTCTCGCATAAAACTAAATTTTATTTCTAGTGTTAAAATGAATGTTTAGAGTGTATGTTTCTTATCCAATTTTATAAAATTGTTTTCCAAATTTGTTTGAGATCTTTTGAAACTCTATTCTTTTTGAACCTCCTCCCGTATTTTTAGGCATCAGTAGTTTTTTATCCATTTTTAGCATTTTCGGTTGTTGCTTAACAACAGCGAAATTATTTTGTTCTTTAAGCCCATAAAGTATATATGTTTTGTTTTTGTTTTTACCGTTCTTGTTTTTGTGTATTTCATGAGTCTTATTTTAATGCATGTCTTTCGTGTCCGTCTGTTTCCTCTTTTTGTGTAAATCACGCTAACTTTTCGTCGATGACTGAGTACAAGGCTATCGACTTTTGAAACTTGCAAATTAGTGTTTGATTCTCGATGTTTATGTGTTTCTCTTAAATCTGTTTCTTATCGTGAGTATTGTAATTGAAAAAAGGACCATTAGTTGTGGATTGCACTTTTTTACGTAATGTCCTCACTCACATATTTAAATAAGCGAGAACCCATGCACTTGGAAGACTTTTAGATTTGTCAGCCTCTATCTATTGCATATTCCATCCGATCCTCTCGGCTTGATAATTCGGTATATAGCCGTTTAGTAAAATGGTCTTTTTCTTATCTAATTATAACAAAATGAACCGACAACATTTATACCACATCTGGTCCATAATATTATTTCATAGCCGTCTCCATATAACGCCTCTCTATGGCTTTAGCGAGTTTCCTATAGAAGTGTAAGCATAATTCCGATTCTCTGGTCTGAAATTTGGGTACTTTATGGTGTATGGTCTCTAACACGCTATGCAGAAATATTTGATGTCATTCGGTCTCATAATTACTTATAGTCTCCCCCATTTATTAATATTTCTCATCCTCGATTTGCGTCGCTGAATGCCACATATAGATATTTAGAGAATTAATCATCCGATCCCGCTGAATGTCATGAGTGGTATATGTCTCTATATAAACATTGGCGAAAATGTCCTATCGGTCCATAATTATTTTACCCCATATAAACGAGAGTCTATGGTCTTTTTGTCTGTGGAGTTCTCTCACACCGTAGACTATTCTTCATTTCGACCGGCGCAGCATTTTTTTAATACATTTAATGGTTGTTTCTATCTTTTAGTTCATTATATAACAAGCATAAGCAACATTGAGATTTCCAATTGGTTTCATTATAAATATAACTCTTATAGCCCTCGTCACATCTAATCGATCCTCTTGATTTTGCTTTCGTTTTTCTCAAAGCCTCAAAACAAGAAAGCAAAAACATTTTCCGATACAAGACTAATTATTTTTTTGGTTACTTTTTTGGTTATCATGGTTCCCTTTTACAACCATATGCAATAATTTTTTGGTCACCATCGGCCTAATTATATTTAATCCTATTTTATTAAATTCTGTTTTCCAGATTTGGCTAGTCGAGCCTTCTCATACAGAGAAAGCAATATGCATACCGATCGGCTAAATTTTGTCAGTGTGTTATTTTTGGATAAAATTTAAATTTGTTAGCATCTAACAATCACAGATTACCAAAATTTTTAGGAGCACACAATCTGGCGTTTCAATAGAAGTTTTATTATGCTTATTATGATTTGAGAGAAACCATAATTTATCTATCCCCATATTTTTTTTGTCGTCCGTGTTCCCAAGCATTAAAGAAAAAGTCAAAATTTACATTCCGATTTCTGCCTGATACTGTGTTGTTATGCCTATTGGTATATTTTATATTTTATATTGGGGTCTGGGCTTAGAGACTAACCTTATAGCCAACAATATTTTTTTTTTGTTGTGACTATTTTGGGTTGCTTAGACGTTATTTTTATAGGCAACAACATATAAACCTCTTGATTTCCTCAATTTGGTTTCTTTTCTGCATGTTGGTATAGAATGTTTAATATCTCTAATACAGAGTTTGTATTTTGGATACTTAATCAAAAAAAAAACATAAAAGGTGTTAGTATTATTTTGATCTTTAACAAAACAAAATCCGTGCCAATTTTAATGGTACATATCGGTTCCATTAATGATTATAGCCCCATTATAAAATTGTCTTCCAGATTTTTGACTTTTCTCCGGAGCCTCTGTGTTTTACTAGGTTGGTTCTATTTTTTTTAAATTTCCAAAATGCAACAAAATGTTTCATTCCGAATTTTTTCAAAATAATGATCTTTCTTTCAAATGTTTGGATAATATCGTTTATTTTAAGATTTGTTTATTTATAGAGTCTCCTCGCTTTATTTACAACCTATAGACCAAAATTTTGGTTCCAATCACACAATATAATTAGGATCCATAATCTTGTTTTCTATCATATAGTAGTGCAAACGCCCAAAATTTCTCACTATCTAAAATATTTTCTATTTCTATTATAAATTTGTTAAAAATTTTATTTCTATATGAATTTTGTTAAATTTCTTTATTGTTCATTAATAAATACTCGTATAATTTATTTGTCAAAAGTTATTCTATATAATTCTTGTCAAAATAAGATTTTATATTCATATAGAGAATTTTTAATATTTAATATCAAAGTATTTCGTTTAATCATTGTTTGCCACTCTTTAGTCAATTATAATCTTACCAAGATTTTATTTTCTATAGAATAATTTGTCAATTTTATTTCTATTAAAGAAACTTTTCGATTTCTTTAAAATTTTATTTCTGGTATAAATTTTTTCTATTAATTTTCTAATCTATTTGAAATTTTGTCAAAATTTTTATTTCTTAGTAGAAAATTAATTTCTTATATTATATTTCTCCTCAACAATCTTTCTGTTTCTTTTGTTCCAAATGATGGAATTATATACGTATTGGATTCGATCTCTTTGATGTGATATATACCATATGATTACATGCAATTTAGAAGATGGTGTATTAGGAGGTTTGAGATTACCTTGACCTCGGAAGGTTACCGCAACTTAAGTATTCGATTCTGGATGGCAGTGTTTAGAGAAGTTTCTACGCATCCATGTGGAGCGCGTACATAGCTTTCGGCTGGCCGAACTTCGCCGTATTATACTTTGTTTTATATTAAATATTTAATTGGTTTTTCAAAAGATATTTGATTAAAGTAATATTAAAATAAGGTATTATAAAACGTAACTCTTCTAGTGAATAAAGAAGCTCAATTTTTTTTTAAAGAAAACTGTAACCATTCTTTATTAACTATACGCTGAGGGGAAATATCAAATTTTTGCCGATCCATTGGTTGCCTTTTAATTAATATTTCCACAAAGAAAACATTTGAAACTGGGCTTAAAATAGTAATTAAAATTAGGCAAATATTAATCAGGTGAGAATATAAAAGAAACCACAGAAAGAAAGAACATGGTGATCTCATCTTCCAGAGTTTACACTATACGCTGGAGGGGGGCGGCCCATTTTGGGTGGTTAACAAGCGCTTCCGCAAATTAATCGTGATGTACTTCGAATATTTGATATAGTTGAGTTTGGTCTATCAGGGAAAATAATTATATATTATTTTATAATAAACAATTCAATTACGTCCAGTCATCAGCTCTCAGTATATTCCTTATAATAGTGACATTTCATAATAAGTGTTGTAATCGTGAATCTATCGAATCATTCACGTGCGCTCAAATAGACATTTTTATTCGTAATATTCCCTTAACAGTATAAAATCAAATCCAAATGTATATTCACTAATAAAAACTGATTTAAACAAAAAAAAATTTAAGACAAATGTTTTAAGATTTTTCTTTCTTGTTCTATTAAAAAAAACAAAATGTTTCCTATGCTTTTTTCTCTCTGTGTGAACGGTTCGCTAATATAAGTTTTATTTTCCAAGCAAGCCACAACAGCCGACGGCCAACATTAACAATGAAAGATGGTTTCCACACCACACCAAACAAACCACAAAATACACTCTACAACACGCGAACCATCTTCCTTTTCATTGTAAAACAACGAGTTCATCCAGACAAATTAATCACATTCAGCAGATTATATAATTTCACACACACACCGGGCAAACCACCGAACGCAAATTTTATGAAGAAACTCATACTTTCTTCTTGTATATACGCATACTACTCCCATCAACCCTCTCTTAATTTCTCCATTCTTGTATTGCATCTCTCGGCGCTCACAAGAAATTGTCAGTACATCATCTTTGACATTGGATATCTCCACTTTGGCGGTGGTAATATGTTTTTTTCGGAAAAATACTCATCATTTATTTATCCCATTATTGAAATTGGCGAGTTAAGAAATTGCTATTCCTTTCAAGTTTCATTTTTCGGTTTAAAATATAGTTCTATACAGCAAAACTCTTGAAGAACTCTATCAACTTCTATTTTTAGAAGATTTTTACATTACAAATAAAGATTGTGTTAAATATAGAATTTATGCGAAGATTTGCTTTTAGGTACAGTAAAAATAAAGGAAATTAGGATTTCCATAGAAAATAGAAATTAGAGCTAGTGACTCACGATTATTTCCCTACTTTAAAGATGGGTAGATACTGTCTGTATATAGTTATCAAAAAATATTTATTTTATTTTTTTCAAATTTTCGTTAAATATTTTACGATATTTATGGAATCCCTCTAAATTTCTATGCTTACCCGGTAATTTCTTATGGACAATTTAATTTAATATTATAAATACCTTAAACTTTCTCGAACACTCTATCTGAGGTGGTTCTTTAAATTATAATTATATATTAAAAAACACTAAGTGTTCTTACAACATTAATATAAATATAACTGACAATATATTTTGCATATAATTCGAATTCTGTAATTGATAATGTCTAAAAGTTGGCATCCTACCATTAATTCAAATCGTGGCATACCATTCACAATTTCGGGAATTAAAAACCAAATATAGGGTTATGCTATATGTGGATTCGTTCTCAATTTACTTTATTACTGGACATAGATCAGGGCAGTCATATAACGGGGTCTCATGCTAGCTATAGGATACATCAACAGAAAGGGGAAAATTAATATTAGAAGTTTCGGTTTTTTTTTTGGGGGGGATTTATCAAAACTGTTTAAACATAAAAAAAAAAAAAACCAATTATTCAGTATTTAAAACAAACCTCTTGCATTTTAAGTTATTTTTAGAAAAATTTTTTTAATTTTATTTTGCGAAATTTAAAAGGGGTTAAAACTCGGTATTTTTACCAAATTTTTTAATTTTATATATTTTTAAAATTTTTGATAAAAAGGGCCGCGTGGGGGAACGGGGGGCAATATAATTTTTGAGGGGCGAAGGGCAAAATG
>PGFW01011391.1:8765-23759 GCA_003123925.1 Haematobia irritans | reverse complement strand
TTTTGAATATTATGAATGAGTATTCGGAGTAGAGTAAAGAGAATATACATTTCGGAACAAGAGCATAGAGATTTGAAAAAAAAACCTCATGTTTATTTCGCGCCTTTAAAGACGAGAATCTTTTAATGTATGTGTGGACAAGTTGTTTGTATATCATATTTTGGCATTATGGACAAAATTGTTACCTGCCTTAATAGGTAAAATGAAATTAAGCTACAAACACGATTAAGTTTTAAAGGCATTTAAAATGGTGTTAAATACTAGTAAAAAACGGTTAACTCCTAAATACATTATAAAATTATTTATGTATGTTTATACTCTTCTTTTGTTTTTGATTTTCTTCCAAAATTTCAAACTTTTATACCAAAAACAGTTTTTTGTTATAAAATTGTTATTTTTGCAAAAAAATAATAATATTTTATTCAAAAGCCATTTCGTTTTCTTATCAAGCACTTGTTGTAAATCTTTAATAAACCCCACATTTCGAAGTTTGCATTTATTAAAAATTTTATATAGTATAAATTGTCTAAATTACAGAAAAAAAAAATGGTGCGGTTGGAGCAGGAATTGAACCCACTACCCTTTTCATGCAAGGCGACATGGACTAACCACTGCTTCCACGTGGCCAACAAATGAGTATGTTTTTCTTTTAGATATGTTATTTTTGCATGGGCTCGTGGGCCGCCATGCAAATCTATTGCCTATATAAATGTGAACTTATAACGATAATTTGTCTACTGGGTGACTATAACTGCCTTACGTAGACAGTGGATAGTGTGTGGCTTACAAAACTGTTATGCGTTTCTCGGTTTCGGATTCTCCGCTCCAGTGGCGAAAGCGATAAAATTTTAAAAAAATTTATAAAATTGATTATTTCTTCAACATTATTTGTATTACAGAAAAAAGGTACAAGAACTTAAAAATTTCGTGGGAAGTGAAAATTATGTTAGGGAATAGAGCACAATCTTCTTTGGGGGAAAATTCTTTCCAACACATATAATATTTTTGGTGCTTCAAAATGCTTCCAAACATATATAATATGTACATAAACAAACATATTAATGTTTCGGAATTTTTCCAATTAAATATATGTGTTTCCTGCAAAAATATGTTTGGAACAATATGTTTAGCGAGAAGCGATTTTTAGCAGGTTGTAGTTGACACATGTTATAACTTTAAGTAAACATTGTATTTCGAGTAAATAACACAACATATAATTAAAAACTGTCTGTATGAATATATATGTACATTTATGCCGCCCAACAACAAGTGTCAAAAAATTTATTACATTTACATTAAAAAGCTATTTTGAAAACAAATCAAGCAGAAAATTTCCAATTGACACTTCCCCTGTCCTTTATAGTGTCAGTAAGGAATAGCTATGAATATGAAACACAATTCGACAATTTTTGCTCTGACGAATCATTCGTTGTCATTTTCAGATATGTATTCATTTTAATTTCTTTATGAGAAACTTCTACTTAAAATTCCAACAATGTCTTGGAGGTTTAAAAAAGAGGGATTTCCTGATTTGATTATCATAAAACAAAATAATTCCGCGAAAAATCGAGTAGTAACTTTAAATTTAGAATTATCGCTTCTTAATTTATGTCCCATATTTGATTGTACTTACGTAAGTAGCACAATCCAAAATTAAATTTCTGGTAAATATCAGGTGCCAAATGTCCCTGACCCCGATTTTTAAAATCAGGTAGTTGGAAAACTACCTGAAATTTCTTATTTAATTTGCATTAAAATTAATTAAATATAAAAGTTTTGTAAGATTGTATTGGATTCTTAACATATTAAAATATTATATGGTATGTATATGCATATTTTCAATTATTAAAATTTTATATTTTTAAATTCCAGGAATATTTATATAGGGATAATTGATTTATTATTTTTTGTATAAACTTTTAAACATTTGTCATATTTTACGTTAAAATCATCATTTGTTTATTTATATTTCTTTTTGCAAACAAAAAAAATCAATACTCGTTTAGTGTCGTTCAAATGCACTCATCTTATTTGTATTTTTATTATTTCATTATGGGAATACCGGAAAGATTTAAAGAGGCATCCAGGGTTAGTGATGAAGAATTTAAATTGCCAATATTATAGATGATAATCATAAAATGCACTAATATATTTACAAATAAAATACTGTACTCATTAATGTCAACGAATATTGACAAGAAAAGCCGGCTTACTGTTAACTACTTGATATTTAGCAGCCATATTGAAAATATAACTAAAATAGTTTGTGATACGTAATTAACATGGACTTAACTATTATTTTATATTACTTATTTTTTGCCAAGTTTTTCATTGAAGATACTCATATTAGTTTTGTTAAAAATGGAAATAAGGCAGTTGAAATAACACCTGGTCAATAATGACAACCTAACCTGGGAACACAGGTTAGGTTAAATAATAATTATAATGAAATTTTTGTAAAAAGTCAGATAATGCAACCATAATAATATTAAAATATAGGCTCTTTGCGGTTACTCGTAAATTTTTTAGTAATTATAACAAATTTTAGCTGGTAGTCGATCGTTTACTCTAAAAAGCTGGCAGAAGAGAGCCTGAGGGAGAACAATTTGGATAGCTGGCAAATAGTTTTTCCCATTTTTGCCATAGTTCTTCTCAGTAAACATCCTCAGTAAACATTTTCAAAATGTAGTTCATAATTACTCACTTTTGTATTTGTTTATATTCAAATTTATATTATTAATGGCGTAGCTAACGGGGATTTATGGGGTTTTCAATCTCCTCCTACCAAATATCATGCAGTATTTGTTCAAACTATGATTGTATATTCTTGTGTTAAATATTTTGTGATCTTCCCATCTACTCAAAATTATTACTTTTTTTAGGTATATTAACAAAGCACCTAAGTTATAGCTCTCACCCCTTAGCAGGAGATCGCTAGCTACGCCAGTGTTAACTGACATTGTGACAAATAAAAATTCATGTAATTGTTGTTTTTATAAAACGGAGACAACCTTCCTTATTAGGCCAATACGCAAAAAAATAATTCTTTCCTCCCAAACGATATTTTAGAAAATTTTTGTTTTTCGCTTTAAGGATTTTTTTTTTGGAAGAAATGTATATACTTTTTGTGATAAATGTTGATTCTTTTACAGGATGTAAAAACAATTTCAATAAGACTAACTCAAAAAAATCTTTTTGGCTACTTGCATCTTCCCTCACATCTTTCTCACTTCCAAGTGATTTAATTTGTATTTATTGAGTCTTTTTTTACGTAAATGATACAATCAAAGGTTAGCAGGAAATTCTTAAGACTATAATATATTGTCTTAATTATACATAGAGTATTATACAACATCAGGTTTAATTTTTAAATGTTCATAGTGTTATATCATATATGCTTTCATGTTTGCTCCCGACTCTTCCATATTATGAGAGCATGTCTCAAATATGTTATTCTTACATTCAAAGAGGTTTTTCAAGTTCTTAGCACCTTTTTCTGTAATACATACAATCTAGAAGAAATTTTCGATTTTATAAATTTTTTTAAATTTTACCTTTCGCTTGGACGGAAAATCGAACCTGGGACCATACAGTTTGTAACCCAACACGCTATCCACTGGGCTTCGTAGCTGTTATTTTCATCAACAGACGATTATCGCTGCAGTCATCAACGCACAAGCAAGGCAAATAGTTATATTTGTATAGCATAGACACATACATTTAGATTGCCCACCGTTGAGCAATGGTTAGCAAGTCCGTTCTTGCATTACTAAGGTCGCGGATTCAATTCCCTGCTTCGAACGAACACAACAAAAGTTTTTTTTTCTACATATATTTCCAAACATGTTTCGAAAGATTCCGAAAATATTGTTCGACATTACATACTACTATATTAAATCTTTACTATTGAAACTTCAAAATTGTGTCTTATTCAAAGACTTTAAAGTCAAAAAGGAACAGTGCTTGATATGGACTTGTGTTATTGGATCAATGTTATTTTTTTATTGCAAAATAATAAATTTTGTAACAAAAAAAAAAAAAAATAATATAATAAATTGTTGGTGATATAAAAGTTCAAAAAAACATCTAACAAATGAAAACCGTTTTTGGTTACACGTATTTCTTTGCGTGTAGACTGGTATAAATTAGCATATTTTAATTATCTTTAAAAGTGTAAATTAGATCTTACTGAAAGGTGTTCGCTTAATTTAGTTAGTTGTTTTTGAAGTTTATGAACTGGAGTTTACATTTTAACCTATCTGACCCGATATGGCAGTATAGGTATGTCGAAAATGATTAATTGTACAATAATTACGTTATCGCGTAGTCTAGCACCGACCAATTCAATTAATTTTTTTCATAAAAATATATCTATATTTCTTTATTTCTGCCAAAAGTTTAAAGCTTTCATCCACAAATCAATCAGTTTCAAAGCAGCTATAATAATTTTGCAAAAATTACCTCAATAACCTCAATTTGATTATATATGTTAATTGTCCACTACCGAAAAGGCAATTTTATATTTATACCGCCGCCGTAGTCAAAAATTTAGTGTCAGCCGTCGACGACAATAGTGTCCAATATATAATACGTAAAGGCCAATGAACTGGAGATATAGGCACAAAGCCCAAATAGATCATCCGTGTGATATAGGATGGATGGACACTGGAGACACATAGACTGATGTGGAGTCACATAGACGGTGGGAATGGTAAAGAAATTACTGTGGTATGCTCCAAAAGGAAAAAGTCTGGGGAAATGTATGAGGTGAATAGTCATGAATCGTGAACAAATATACTAGTTTTTTTCCAGATTTTGTCATTAGGAGAATTCTTTTGTATCTATTTCACAAGTTTAATTGAATTCTTTTTTCCTATAGACAAACTTTGTATTAATTGAGTCATATTGAACGTAATCCAATATATCCTCATTTGATAGACCGATTTATGTCTTAAGCTAATAACATTCATTCATTCAGAAAATTTTCCACTCTTTACTTGCTTACTACTTCAATGTCTATTATGTTTGTTTTGTTATCCTCTTTCTTAGTGGCAAACCATAGATAATTGCCAATGAAGCCAGCCAGACACTCCGGCAGCAAGCAACCTGTCAGCTTTACTAACGACTTTTATAATGCAGATGTTGGCGGGTTAAATCAAACTACAAGTCTACTGTTTGTAATCAAGATCACTTTATGGATGTCTGGTAGCTGCCTGCTGTTGATTAACATCGACGTAAATGTTGTTGATGCTGTCACTACTTTTGATTGATGCATGGGAATAGAGGCTACAAAAGAGGTGGGGTAGGCTTAATATGAGTAAAAAGAATGTTGAATAGAGTCTGTCACCGGTAAGTTGAATACGAAGCACCTGTGAAGAGGTAGTTTATGTACTCGTATCATGGGTGTATATTGTTCGACTTAAACTGACGAGTTTTTTGTGATACCACCTGTGGTGAACTTCTCTCTTATTAATAAGTGCTGCAGGATTCTATAATTAGCTCAATGACAAGAGAAGAAGAAGGAACATTAGCTTAAGAGCACGCAGAGAAGAAATATGATCACCTCAAACTTGAACACAGATTCCATTAGTTTGCGTTTAACATATAATTATTACACCACACCCCATTCGGAGGCATGTGAATGGAAGGATGACAACACCAACGATACCGCAAATAATCAAGGCAAAACTGTCCGAAAAAAATACACCTTTTTTATCGACATGCCTATGTATGAAAGATAGTAATTGCACGTGATCATTTGAAGCTAAACAATCGAGAGAGCCCATGGATAGTAGGTATGACAATGTACAAGAAAATATTAGCTCATGCAATGGCAAAACATTAATTTTGTTATAAATACATAAAACTGGGTCTTGCACATGATAGGATAGATTTAGATGCTCAAAACTTACGGAGAAAGCGATAAGACATAGAGATTACGTGGGAAATTACGAAAATCAAGAAATTTTTTTAACCCTCTCTCAAACTGCCTTGTAGGTTAGGTTAGGTGGCAGCTCGATGTATCAGACTCACTTAGACTATTCCCTTCATTGTGATACCACAGATGGTGAACTTCTATCTTATCACTGAGTGCTGCCCGATTCCATGTTAAGCCTCAATGACAAGGGACATCCTTTTTATAGCCGAGTCCGAACGGCGTTCCACATTTACAGAGAAACCACTATAGAGAAAGTTTTTGAAACACTCAGAAATGTTACCAGGCATTACCGAGGTGGGATAATCCCACCGCTGAAAAACTTTTTTGGTGTTTGGCCGAAAACTGGGTTTGAACCCACAATCCTGTGATTATGCAAGGCGGACATGCTAACCATTGCACCACAGGTGGCTCCCAATTGCCTAGTTAGTAAAAAAGCGTAGCCAAAAAAGCAATGAGATGTTCCTTTATGGACCGGAAGCGGTGCAAAATTGGCTCAGAAGCAACGAATTTTACATGGACATGTCAAAAGGTGGATGTAATATTTGTAAGCTCTTGTACCAGCAAAAAAAATTGGAAGTTCTTCTAAGTCACAACTTAAAAGCACTTCCAAAAGTTTTACTCCCAAAGATGTTCTTTATTTCAACTACACAGGAAGTTCTTTTATTCAATTATTATTATATATAACTCGCTTTTTTCTTATTTTTAATGAGTTAAATTATTCTTTTTTTTTCAAAAAGGTTTAAAAACAGAGTAAGCTTTAATAAAAAGGTACAAAAATTATTGAAATTTTAAATTCAAAATCCATTCAAGAAATATTGCGAATTTTTCAAAATATTTTAGTTCAAACGTTTCGGACAAGCGTTAGAATGCATTAAAAATCATAAAAAATTATAAAAATTATTTATTTGTCAAAATATGCCATTTTTTTATTCACATCAAAACACTGAATTTGAATCACAGAGTAAGAAGTGATGCAAATTCAGTGCAACGGCTGTTGAAATGGTGGACATCCGTCCCTATGACAAAGCCCGCTGAACTTCATCGCTTTCTGCGCCAATTTTTGCACTACTTCCCGATCCAAAAAGAACATTTTCACTACTTTTTTTGGCAACGCTTTTTTTATTGGGTATTGATTTCGCATTAGTTCTTCAGCTATTTTAGTATTTCGGATTTGTTTTGTTATTGTTGGTTTCTTCTTCAATTATTATTGTTGTTTTGATTTCAGCTTAAAACCATGCATTGACTAAACTATAAGAGTAGCTTTACCAATAGAGGAAAAGTATGTTTGTCAAACATATTTGGGCAAATGCCAAATGGTTGGATGGACGACTGTTTCTGAACTCCCACATTCCTCATCGGCATCCTCTACTAAACTATCAACCAATTATCAGAATAAATTCGGATAATTCACTAAACCCAATGTGAATTAAACTCAAAACTCCCGAAGAAAAGGTTTGTCTTCATAAATTTGCACAAATATTTAAATTTTCCTTTTTCGGAAATTTCAAGGCACATTTAAGTTGGAATTATGAGCAAAAATGAGAACCTACAGTTTAATTTTCTATTCAGTTAATTTTTAATTAAAATTAAACAAAAAATTCATAAAATCTTTGAATTAGAATAACTTAAATTTGTCATTTCCCAATGGACCAAACATCAGTTTAAATCGAAATATAAAATTAAGTGTCGTCATTTTGAAGAAGTATGACTCTCTAGGGTTAAATATTATTAGCACATATTTTATCACAAATTGAAATCCTGCTTAATTATGGAGCAGTACACTTTTCAAAAACTTTTTGGAAAATTCCATTATTTAAATTCTTCTTTAGTGTTTTCTTAACACGTAAAATTCCGAAAATGTAAATTGCGAAATTCATAGAATAAAGGACTTTATATATCACCACAACATCCTTGTGAAGTGGAAAATTAAGTCCATCACTAGAAGAGCATTTTTGGTAATGACATTGGCAAGAACTACCAAAATTTCTCCTGTGATGTTAATATATTAAAAATCTCACAAAAATTTCTACTCTTCGTTTTATTCCTTCCCATGAGCAATTCGACCCCCCTTTATAACTACGTGGTCGGACAATTGTAGACATAATGCCATTATTTTGGCATGTAAACCATAAAGTCAGTAGTCAATCATTAATCGTTTTAAATGGTCTTTTGAAATTCTCGTTTTTTTTCGATGTATTACAAAACAAATTTAGAGAAACATGAAACCAAATTTGGTTTTGTGCTGAGATTGGACATATCTCAAAATGGTTTTTATGAACGCAAGGAGAGAGGCGAGTGGTGATGAATGTGTATCGAGTGCAATAGAAGCATGTGTATATATGCTACAGACGAGATGTTCGATGATGCTTTACGGGATGTGTTAGTCTCTGTTAAGAGTAAAAACGTGGACATCTTCTCCCACAAACTAGTTCCATGCACTAAAGCCTTTTGGGATGGGAGGGATAGGACATGAATTCGCAATCTTCCTGTGTCTGAATAGAGTTCATTGATGTATTGTGATGATCACAGTTTTTCATTCGGTCCATTTTATATTGTAACAAATATAAAGAGTTGCTCGGTTGTATGACAGTAGAATGACAAATTATCTCCCGTACCAGGGAAAGTGTTGCTATGCCAGTACTTGAATATCAAAAATCCTAAATCTTTGGCGAGAATAATTTGTTCACATTTATGTAGAAAACTTTTAAAACTCTAAATTGATCAAATATGCCACAATTTTCAGACCCGAAATTATCCCGAGGGAAAAATCCTAAATCTTTGGCGAGATAATTTGGTCACATTTATGTAGAAAGCTTTTAAACTGCTAAATTGATCAAATATTCACACAATTTCAGACCCCGAAATATATCCCGAGAGGAAAAGATTGGCGCCATATATTTCTAGAAGCCTTCAACAAGGTATGATAAATTGTTTGAAAGATTGAAGTGTACAATTAAGGAGATAATTGGAGAATATACAAATATTATTGGGGCTATAGACTAAAAAAATCGGACCCAAAATATCTAAGGAGAAAACACTAGAATACCTCCTATTTACCGATCATCAAATCGCTTTCAACAGCTAATTAAGACCATAGTTATTTACAGCCATGCGGGGTCCGATATACCTAGAAAAGTAAAGCGATTTTGCGAAATGGCTTTAGAGCTCCAACATCTGGTCGATTGAATTAATTAATAAGAAGCTTATGTCTACAATTATAAATTTCTCTGATTTTCTTGTGGTATTCTCGGAATAAATGCAAAACGCTTCCGTATCGTCAGACTTCAGGGAAATCCCTCTTTATTTTTATTTAACACCATTACATGTAGAACATTGACTATTGTTCTTTATGCTAGTCAGTTCAAACGATATTATTTCCTTACACAAGTGACTAAACTCGAACAACATTCCAAAACTGTTTCTTCAACCGCCTTTAAATAAGAAAATCAAACTTTAAGCATAATAATTCTCACGAATTGCTAAAAAGAGAGGTACATAGATATTTCAATCATACATTTTCATTCGCAACTAAAAACATGCATATGCAACTGTGGTATATTTGAAGAGAAAAAATATGAATTCAACGAAATCCAAAACTAATTTAGTTAACTAAATCGCATGTTATAATGTTTCGAGGGCATAATGATATTTTTGAACATGAATATTTTTTTGTCGCGAAAAATATTTGTTTGCTCGCCAAACATAAATATTATTGCTAAAACCAGATAGATAATATCCGGGAAAATAACATGGGTGCGATAAATATGTTACATGTTCCGCGTCCAATACTTACATTATGCTCTTGAAACATGTTTGAGGTGATCATATTCCTTCTCTTCGTGGCAGTATCAACCTTGTATATCGAGATTGTTTAAAATAACATGGTGACGACAAACATGTTGTATGTTCTCCGTCCTAAACAAACATTATGCTCTTGAAAAATGCTTGGGGTGCTTAGTAGTACCAACCTTCCAATAATGCTGGTTGCTTTTCTAAGTGCTTCAAAGATTCTCTAAATGATGTAACCGCTATTAAAATCATTAGGAGCAAAATCAGTGTAACCCAGTTTTATATGAAACCATCTGGAAGTTTTACACGGTGGCAAAAATGCAGAGTCTGGTATTTTTGGCACCAAAGTTTAAAGACTGAGCCGAAACAAATTTGTCCATTCGGCAGCAAGAAATTCTCCATTAGAAAGTTTAATTAAAGGTTTCCAAAAGGTTATGAGATTGTTTAACTAGTTTGAGGGCCGATTTCTCAATGTCGTGTAGACAACACATTCGCTGGTCTAAAGTCATAAGAGTCATACCCTCATGTTCCGATATTCGGAATCGCAAAACGCAAAATTTTTATTTGCCTATATTTTCTTAAAACTAAAATATACAAACTTAAAATTGGGCAATATAGTTCTCATTTTGAAATTGGATTGATATCCGAGAGTATAACGATTTTTTCGTTATAAGAAAATTAAATTCTTGCGATTTGGGATTACGAATTTCGGGACAGGTGGTTAGATAAGTTGAATAAACATTTAAAAGGATCGACATCATAGTCTCCTTCTGAGATGTTTTATTTTACGAAAATCTTATTTTTAACTTCGAAATTGATTTTTTATATTTTTACGGCGTATAAAATTAATTGTGATCAAAAATAAAAAGTTGTTGGTTCAATTTGGGCTAGCACATAGAACGCCACCGTGGTGCAATGGTTTGCATGCCCGCCTTGCATACTCAGGGTCGTGGGTTTTGAACCCAAACCAACCAAATACCACAAAGTTTTTCAGCGGTGGATTATCCCTCTCGGATTCGGCTATAAAAAGTAGGTCCCTTGTCATTGAACTAAACATAGAATCGGGCAGCACTCAGTGATACGAAAGAAGTTCACCACTGTTGTATCACAATGGACTGAATAGTTGAAGTGAACCTGAAATATCGGGCTGCCACTATACCTAATCTAACTAGGATGCTTTCACCATATTTGAACGACCATTTAGAATTTTTTGAATCAATTGAAATCGTAAGAACTCGAATCAGCGTTATCATGTTTTCTATATAAAACTCCCAAATAAATGTATAGCTCTACACATTACACTCGAAATCCACTTTTTCGAGATTTGAAATCTCTTTTTATTAGGTAAATGACAGTTGAAATCTAGATAAAGTAGATTTTGGAAGTGAATGTTTATTGGTTGAATTTGAAGATTTTAATTTTATATTATTTATTTATTTATTTTTTTTTTTTTAATTGGATAGTTGGGAGGAACATTTTTCGAATTGAAAAAAACAATATTTTAATTTAAAAAAAAAACATAAAAATTTTTATAACTACTGTGCATCTACGAAAAATAAGTGAAAGAGCGCAAGCGCGTTGATAAATTTTCATTTTTTTTTAACAAAAACGTTTTGCTTTTAATTAAATACAAAGATCGTTGGTTAGCTCACCGGTCGCTTTAGACTTTTTATAGCGTTAAATACTGCTGCTGCTGCTGCTGCCGCTACTATTGCTGATGAGAGCAATGTTGGAATATTGTTGTCTGTCTACTATACTGACGGTTTGTTTGTGTGGTATGTTTTGTTGTTACTCATATTTTTTATATTTATTTCAATAACTTTTTGCGCGATCTTGTTTTAAAAAGCAGGTCACTAAATGTACGCGCCAGAAGTAACAACGCTTTTCAATCGGACATAGCGCGAATTGTCACATACAATGCAATACGAATAAAGAATACAATATTAAAGCAAAAATTTGTATCATTCCTTAATTAAAAAATAACAAAAATTAAAACAACAAATAGTAATTCTAATTGCTACCAAAGACTATATTATACATAATTTTATACAATAATCCGCTCTTAATCTTCTGTGAAATATAAGTAATATTGGAATAACGAATACATCCATTATACAATTATATACAATATTAAAAATAAAACAAAGATGATAAACAAAATTATAAAAACGAAAACAAAAGGATTTCAAATCTATGAAAAATATTATAATATAGAAATAACAAAATATAATAATAATGCTATTTTATAAGTACAAAGTTAGTGATTATTTGGTTAAATTTAACATATCAACATATATTCATTGTACCTCAAGTTAATGAAGATCATAAAAACGAACATCTTTTCATAAAGTAGAATTTAAGATAATAATATATAACACCATAAATAAGGTAATATAAGTTAGATTATTTATGAAACTAAGAATTATTAGTATCAATACACAAAAAATAAAAACAAAAAGAATAATACAATCACTCTAACAATACCAAAGTTATAAAATGTATAATCAAAAAAGATTCTTTTGTTTAATACCTGCCTAATAAAACAAAAGTGCCAATAAATTATATGTGTGGTAGCTGACTTGTCGGCGAGTAACATAAAAAATTTTGATTTTGTCATTCTCGGTAACAATGCGAAGAGTGGATTTGCAAAATAATAAATATATAATATAATAGAGTTATTTCAACAGAAACATAGTTCATAACACCAGTTGATTAAATTTTCCAAAAATTAATGAAAATCTCTTAATAATTATTATTTTAAAGTTCATGGGAGTACATAAAATTGGTAATGTAGAATACTGTGAAATATTTAAAAAACTAAAAAGTTTTAGTATTTAAAATTACCATGATTTGGTCCTTATGCTAATTTTTCCTCCAATAAGTTAAGTATTTTTTTCTACCAAAGAGGAAATTTCTCCAAATTTTTTCTACGGTTAAGAAAATTCATAACTAACTAAAACTAATATAAATTTAATTCTAATAAACTTGAGGATTTTTAAGTTGTCCAGCTGATCCAACCAAGTTCCAATAAAAGTGAAAGGTGCGCCGGGTCTATAAACGGCACTGATGCCCAAGCTGGTCTATGTCTCAATGTTGCTAAGACGTAAAAGTAGGTTGGAGTGACTGATACCCATTGCACATGTGATTGCATTGTATTATTTCGTTAAATCTTTCTTGCAATAATTATTCCCAGCAAAAAAAAATTGGAAGTTCTTCTAAAGGCACAGCTTTAAAAGCACTTTCAAAAATGTTCTCCCAATGATCTTATTTATTTGAACTACACAGGAAGTTATTTTAACTCAAATTTTATAAACATGCTGTTTTCATATTTTCAATGAGTAATTAAATTTTTTTTTTGTTTCAAATAGATTAAAAATAGAGTAAGAATTAATAAAATTGAACAAATTATTAAAATTTTGTCCATAAAAATGCTTAATCCATGCTAGAAAAAATGAGAATTTTTTGAAATATTTGAGGTCAGACTTGTCGAACAAAGGATGCATTAAAAATCATAAAAATATACAAAATTATTTGTTTGGCAAAATATAAGAAATTTTTTAAATTTACATCCTAAACACTGAATTCGGATCACACCTTAAGAAGTGAAGCAAATTCAGTGCAACGGCTGTGAAAATGGTGGACATCCACCCTATGACAAGCCCATGTTAAATGCATCGCTTTTGCATCACTTCCGTATCCAAAAAGCATATTTTCACTACTTTTTTGGCGATGATTTTTTTGCTGGGATTAAAATATACGTAAGTCATCTTAGGCAAAATAATTCACGGTTTATAAAGGCTCAACTAATCTAGTAGTCCATGGAAATAATGGTTTATACAAATCACGATCATAATTCATAAAAAAATTCGAGCCTCTTATAACCTTGGTTAGAATCAATGACTGCACCCTCAAAAACTCGCTTCCTGTTCTAAACATATTTTGCAAGAAGAACGTATATTTCTGCATACTGCCGAATCTTTAGAAGTTTTGTTTTAATCTAAACATACAATATTTTTGGGAAGCACTTAGCACAATTTCTTCCCAAATAAGATTGTCTTTTTACTCAAACTATGAATATTAATATTTTTCCATCGAATTTTAACGACAAATACATTATTTGTAAATTTAAGCTAGTGCACTGAAAAAAAGCATGTCCGGTTCCAAAGATTTTGTCTTTACTTTAACATTTGGTATTGATTCCGAGCCAAAGAAGCGGAGGATACAAGGATACTTTTAAGACACAATTCTCTTTTAAATTTGGCTTTTGTGTACTTTTCGTTTTTTTTTCAGCTTTTTTCTTCATATGCTATCAAAGTACTTTAAAAACGAATTAACGACAACTTTATTTTCCAAATTCAGACTCGACTTCCATTAGAAATTATGCTATGTTTCAAGTAAAAACGTCTTTAAAATAAGGTGTTGAAAAACATGTCCTTTTTTAGAACGAATTTTTGCTTTGTAGTCAAGATGCAAAAAGACAAAAAATTTAAAGACAAGTTCATTAATTTTAAAGAATTTTTCTGGATCATTAAAGTCAAGTTGACCTTAGGCCAAAAAAATTTTCTTTCATTTTATTATACCCACTTTTAAGTTAAATCACTTAATTATAAGGACAACACGACTTCATTGAAAAGTTTATCGACTTTTGGACAAGGAAAAAAACTTTATATTAGAGAAATGCGTCTTCTACGCTAAGCAAAGTTTGCATTCGTATTTTAAGCACATGAAATCTTTGGCCTCAAGACAATATATTTTTCAGAGTGCATTCATTTCCACTGAAATGTGCAGTTTTGGCGACAAAAGTATCATTTTGCTATTGATCTCTGTGTTGTCCTATCACCTCCCATCCCAAAAGGCTTTAGTGCATGGAACTAGTTTGTGGGAGAAGATGTCCACGTTTTTACTCTTAACAGAGACTAACACATCCCGTAAAGCATCATCGAACATCTCGTCTGTAGCATATATACACATGCTTCTATTGCACTCGATACACATTCATCACCACTCGCCTCTCTCCTTGCGTTCATAAAAACCATTTTGAGATATGTCCAATCTCAGCACAAAACCAAATTTGGTTTCATGTTTCTCTAAATTTGTTTGTATACATCGAAAAAAAACGAGAATTTCAAAAAGACCATTTAAAACGATTAATGATTGACTACTGACTTTATGGTTTACATGCCAAAATAATGGGCATTAATGTCTACAATTGTCCAACCACGTAGTATAAAGGGGGTCGAATGCTCATGGGAAGGAATAAAACGAAA
>PGFW01011380.1:0-10188 GCA_003123925.1 Haematobia irritans | reverse complement strand
GATTTTAGCCGTGGGAATTTCCCATATCCCATGGAGACGACGTTCCAAATAATAAACGAGCCAATATTTGCCTTACTCCATAGACAAAGTATTCACCACGACGATCTTGATCCAAAGCAAACGTTGTGCCCTCTAAAATGGGAGCCAAAGCCATATTGAAATAATAATAATAGGCATTCCATTCCAAATCTTCAGTGAAATACGATAATGCCGATTCCTTATTATGGAAATCCACTTCACGGCTATAATCCACAGGCATCCAGAAATGTTTGGACTCCATAGGTAATAAGATAGCTGCTCTTCTGCGGCATCGTCCGTCTTCATTAACCATTGTGTTCGGATAAGCCCATTAGCTTCCACCATTGCGCATACTTGTCCATATCCTTTGTATAGAAATATTCATAATTTTTGCAAATTTTTTCAAAATCATTTTCCTTTGGATCCGCTAGGTAGATAAATGAGTGCCTGTGTAGGATCGTCGTTTGTCATACATCATTAATTTTTGGAACGCAGGTTGCTTAAAAATCCCATTTTTCTGGGCGCTTAATTATATGAATTTGTTTAGTTAGGAAGTACTCGGGGAAAAATTTCCATAAATACTAGGCATCAATACGATGACCTTGAAATATCATCGACGAGATTATAACAGGTCGGCAAAGTCAAAGGCCTGGAACAAAAGGCCGCTTCGTTTAGCAAATACTAAACGGGCCCAGCACGCGTGTACGTTGAAATATTTCCTTCCAATTTATTGGCAAAATACAACAAACCAAATAATCCTCTCATTGATCTTGATGTGCAGGAATCATTACACGCATAGAATTTCACCTTTGGCAACGCTAACTCCATATTTCAAAAGCTTTATAATAATTTATCCATAAAAGGTTTATAGGTCTTGCGGTCGCTGTAAATAAATGGCGAAACAATAAATTTTTATCAAAAATTTTAACAAAAGAAATATTACTCTTATTAATCATCTGATGATAATTGAAACTTTTTCCCAATTTGTATATAGTCCTCAGAAACCAGGGGCTCTTTCAATACGATAGAGCAATGTTCAAAGAGAAATTTCTAGGTGTTGGAAAATTTTGTCAGCAATGTTCTCTGGCCTTACTCTTTCGAGGCTAAAACAGCCACGCAAGGCCAATAAAGCTATCGTCAATCTTTTCATATTTTGTTTGGCCACAACAAAAAAAAAATATAAACCTCTACGAGTGCTTGGCTTAGCCCCCTCTCCATCGTATATGAGAAGCTGAATAATTATCCGTGCCTTAAATTAAAGCTTTTATATATGTCTTATCGATATCAGCTCATATTCTTGCTATTTTAAAAATCTCGAGTCTTTCTCGAAATCAAAAAACAGCTAATTTTGTTTTGATCTTTGGGGAGTCATATATGGAGATAAGGAGAAACGATTTTTGGTTATTTTTTTCATTCACTGATGTTTAAATTAAATTATAAATAAATTAAATTAGTCTGAGATTTTCAAGATCAAAGGTTTAGCTCTCTCAATGCGACTAGTTTTAGGGAAAAATTATAGCCACACCCAATCACTGTCTAATAGCAATATAAAATTTTGACAAAATTTCTATAGAAATAAATTTTGAAAAAATTTTCTATAGAAATAAATTCTAACAAAAATTTCTATGAAATAAAATTTGACAAAATTTCTATAGAAATAAATTTGACAAACATTTCTATAGAAATAAATTTTTGCGAAAATTTCTATAAAAATAAAATTTTGACAAAATTTTATAGAAATAAAATTTGCAATATTTTTTGAAAAAAATTTTTAAGTTAATTGACAAAATTTTCTATAGAAATAAAATTTTGACAAATTTCTATAGAAAAAAATTTTGACATAATTTTCTATAAAGAAAAAACTTTGACATTCTAAGAAATAACTTTGACAAATTTCTATAGAATAAATTTTGACAAAATTTCTATAGAAATATAATTTTGACCATTTTATATGAAATAAAATTTGACAAAATTTCTATGAATAAATTAACAAATTTTCTATAGAAATAATTTTGAAATTTTCTATAGAAATATATTTTGAAGTACATTATGAATAAATTTTGACAAAATTTTTTCATAGAAATGAGTAATATTTTGACAAAATTCTCTATAGAAATAATATTTTTGACAAAATTTCTAATAGAAATAAATTTTGAAAAAAATTTTTTCTAGAAATAAAATTTTGAACAAAAATTTGTATAGAATAAAATTGACCAAATTTTTTATAAAATTTTTGAAAAAAAATTTCTATAAGAATAATATTTGACAAAATTCTCTATAGAAATAAAATTTTGACAACATTTCTATAGAAATAAAATTTTGACATATTTCTAAGATAATAAATTTTAGAGAATAAAACTTAAAAAAATTCTTTATAGAGTAAAATTTGACATAATTTTCTATAGAAATAAAATTTTGACAAATATTTATCTATAGAAATAAAATTTTAACGAAAAATTCTAGTAGAAATAAAATTTGAGCATAATTTTTCTAAATAATAACTAGAAATAAAATTTGACAATATTCTCTACTAGATAACAACTTGTTGACAGAAAATTTCTAATAGAAATAATCATTTTGACAAAATTTCTATAGATAAAAATTTTGACAAAAATTTTCTAATAGAAATATCATTATTTTAGAAAATAAATTTTCTATAGAAATAAAATTTGACAAAATTTCTAGAAGACAATAAAATTTGACAAAATTTATTCTATAGAAATAAAATTTTGAACAAAATTTTCTGCTATAGAAATAAAATTTTGACAAAAAATTTTGTATAGAAATAAAATTTTGACGAAATGTTGTTATTAGAATAAAATTTGACAATTTTAGAAAAAAAATTTTGAAAAGTTTTATGAAATAAAATTTTGACAAATTTCTATGAAACTAAAAATTTTGAAAATTATTAATTTTGAAAAATTTTCTAAGAAATAAATGGTTTATAAAATTCTCTATATGAATAATTTTGACCAAAATTTTCGATGAAAATTAAATTTTGACAAAATTTCTATAGAAAATAAATTTAGACAAAATTTTCTATATGAAAAATCTTGACAAAATTTTTGCAGAAATACATTTAGAAAATTTTTATAGAAATAACATGTTTGACAAAATTTACAAATAGAATAATTTGAAGCAAATATTAATTTTATGGAAATAAATTTGTGACAAGATTTATTTTTGATTTTAGTGAAAATTTTGATAAAATTTCTATAGAAATAATATTTGTAACAAAATTTTCTATAGAAAATAAAATTTTGACAATTTTGTATAGAATAAAATTGAACTAAAATATTCTATACAAATAAAATTTTGACAAAATTTTTCCTATAGAAATAAAAATTTTTGCTAAAAAATAAATGTTGCAATATGGAAATAAAAATTTTGACCCAAATTATTCTATTAAAAGTAAATATTTTTACAAAAATTTAAAAAAATTCTTCTTATAGAAATAAAAATTTATCGGTTGATATATATGTATTTGAGCTTTAGGAAAATTCGAATAAGTTTTACACGTTTTCAACTTAGCAATGGCGATTTTCAAGGAAAATGTGAGTATTTTTTCCATATATATAGGAGAGTTATATCTTAATCTTAGCCGATTTTGACTAAATTGTGCACTTAATTCTAATGTGTTAATAGTACTCTCTGTCCAACATCTATATATAAAATTCAAAGTATTTTTGTTTATTTGTTTGTTTGAATGTTCCGGGTAAGCTCGGAAACGGTGACCGAATTTACTTGAAACTTTCAGAGATCGTAAGGGGGCGCTTCAATGTGGATGAAAATAAGGTAACTCATTTTTTGATACCGTGATGGCGGAGGGACACTCGGCCCTTTGTCCAACTTTTTTGAAAAATTGGATCAAAGTTGTACGGCGATTTTGCTTGAAATTGTCAGTGAAGGTTGGCGCGTTGGCATCCTAAGACAAGATTCGGCTAGCTTTATTTTCAGATATTTGGTCGGTGAGGGGGACCTTTCACTGTCCGCGACGTTTTCTTTTAACAGTAACAGTTGAATAAAAACTAAAAAAATTCTCCTGATTTAGACTTGAGATTTTACAAGAGAACCGTGGCGGTGCAGTTTTATGAAATGTTAATATGGGGTAGCCGGCTGAGTGTTGTTTCCATATTTGGACGGGGATGGGGGACCTCCCTACATCCATAATATTATACTACATCACGACTTTTGAATATTTGGTCGGGGAAGGAGAACCTCCTCAAAAAACTTGAAAAAAATTAAAAATTCTCTAGTTTTCTTGACATTTACAAAGGCCGTAGGGGAAAGGTTTTATGAAATCAATGTTTGAGTACTGTTGGCTTGGGTATTTGGGACGGGGAGGAACCTCTCCTTACGCTCACACTTGGAAGGAAAGTTTCTAGATTTCTTGGAATTTTCAGGGAAGGTTTAAGGTTGCTAATTCCACTTCTGTGTTTATCGCATATTTGTTAACAGGGAAAAGGTTACGTCGCCTTAAAACATAGAAGCTAAAGAATTAAACCTTCTCCGAGTCTACTTGAAATTTACGGGGAAAACGTGGGAAGGAAGTGAGTTACATTTGAAATACAGGGTACATAGCTTCGATATCTGGGGCTTGGGGTAAGGAGAAAATAATTGAAATATAATCTGTGCGACTTACTTGGGAATTTGTGGACCGCGTTAACGCTAGTGAAATTTTGATCTACGATTGTTCATATGAGTGCCAAAGTCAATGCGATATTCATATATATTGGGAACTATATCTAAATTCTGAAGCCCGGATTTTCTAACAAATTTTGGAGGGCGTAACAATTTTGAATGTTAATTCTACTCTTCGTGCAAAATTTGCCATATATAAGTCGATAGGTAAAACTTGCTGGCTTCTGAGGCTATATAGATGAACTATGTGGCCAATGATATGATAATATATTGGGAGGTGTCATAGCACACATCCGAAAACGGCATTTCTTACAAGAAGTCAAAAGGGATATAAAGAGATACTTTTCTGAATCCAAAAAATAACATCATTGTACCAAAATTTGAAGTCGGATTGGATTAAAACTGCTAAACTAGGATTTTTGTTAAAAAAATGTTTTTCAACAGACAGACAGGCTAGAACGAACTAATAATCTAATCCTATTTTTTTTTTCCGAGATGTTTGGGCAGATTATTTTTGTCTCGAGTGGCGGCGTGTCCGCCCAGGACATGGCTAGAAACGACCAGGGGACGACGGCCGGCCAACTCGAGACAAAAATAATCTACCAAAGATGTGAAAAAAAAATTTACGCAAGAACTGTGGAGCGAAGAGAAAACAAATCGCGGTATTTTGCAAAATTATTTGAACATTTTGTATTTTTTTGGTCAAAAATTTTATTTCTAGCGAAGAACAATTTTTGTCAAAATGCGTAATTTCTAAATATAAAATTTGTCAAAATTTTATTTCTATAGGAAAATTTTGTCAAAAAATTTTTACTTTCTATAGAAAATTGTATGCAAATTTTATTTCTATAGAGAAATTTTGTCATAAATTTTTATTTATATAGAAAATTTTAATGCAAATTTTAATTCTATAGAAAATTTTGACAACATTTTATTTCTATTAAGAAACTTTTGTCAACATTTTTTCTATAGGAAAATTCTTGTCAAAAATTTTTATTTCTAATAGAAGAAATTTTGTCAAAATTTTCATTTCTATAGAAAAATCTTTTTTAAAATTTTATTTCTATAGAAATTTTTGCCAAATTTTATTTCGTATAAGAAAATTTTATAAAAATGTTACTTTTTATAGGAATATTTTGTCAACAATTTGATTTCCATATAAGAGAACAATTTTGTCAAAATTTTATTTCTATAGAAAATGTTTGTCAAAATTTTATTTCTGTAGAATAAATTTTACACAAAATTTTATTTCTATAGAAAAATTTCTGCCAAAATTTTATTCTGTAGAATAATTTTTGGCCGAAAAATTTTATTGTCTAATAGAAATTTTGCCAAAATTTTGTATTTCTATAGACAAATGTCTGCCAAAATTTTTATGTTATAATACGAAAAATTTTTGCGCCAAAAATTTTAATGTTAATATACGAAAAGTTTTTACGCAAATTTTATTGTCGAATGAGATAAATTGTTGTCAAAATTTTATTTCTATAGAGAAATTTTGGTCAAAATTTTGTATTTTCTACAGAAAATTTTGTCAAACTTTTATTTCTATCGGAAACGTGAGGGTGTCTGGTATATTTTATTTTTATTCTTAATAGTTATATATTGTGTCTTTTCTATATATTTATTTTATATTTTTTATATTGAGAAATATTTTTGCCAAAATATTTCTATATGATATAAGCCAAAAAAAATTGTATTCTTAAGAAATAACGTCTTAATTTATATTTTTATTTCAATCTTACGAAGAATTTACCTTTTTACATATTATTATAATTTTCTTAATTTGTAAATTTGTCAATTAAATCTAATAATTCAGAATAATTTTGTTTCAATATATTCTTTTATTGTCTAATTATGGAAAAGTTTGTCATAATTTTGTATTTTCTATAGAAATTTTGTGCAAAATTTTATTTCTATAGGAAATTGTTTTGTCAAAATTTTAATTTCTATAGCGCGGGAATATTTTGGCCAAGAAGTTTATGCTAAAATCTTAATGCTTAAGAGACCCGCTTGGTGTCTATCTGTCAAAAACTCTTGGAAACTCTATATCAGGTACAATCTTTAATATAGAATTTTGGCTGATTTGTTTGGACCATTTTCGCGCGGAACTGCATTATGTATTCTGTGAAAGGAAAAATGTTTCTCATTATTCAACCAAAAATTGTCGCTAGGTGCTACCCGAAAAGAAAAGAAATGGCGTATTTGTAAGAGCCTTCACGAAATTTCATCCATCGAAGCTCATCATGTATTTTGAGCAATTATAAGGACCACATTTTGGACCACGCAAGGAAGAAAAACACACACATGTTATGATTTTATTGACATGTAGCAATTTTTTATTTGATTTTTTTTTGGGTGTAATTTTTTTGAAGTATAGTCCCTTATCATGTCTTGGCCTATCATTTCACAACATTGTCACTATAACTCTATCGTGAGTAAAGTTGTAAATAGTAGTTGTAATCGAAGATGACCGGAATTTCTCTGTAGGTTTGTAAATCGTAAGTATTTTTTCGAGAGGTGTCCTTGGTGATAGTCCTGGCGATCCTTGAGAAGTACACTGTTGGGCTACCAAGAATTTCGAATTCATCGATCTCCAAGCGAGCCGACGGATCCAATAAGGATAACCCGCGAAGCGATATTCAATGTCAATGTTGACGTCGGCGGCCGAACCACCCCGCTGTAGCCATATAGCCGCCAAGACGTAGTTGTAATCGACAGGTGAAGGTAAGGGCTCATACGAGGCAGTGCAAGGATAAACAAAGAAGAAGAATTGCACAGGCATACCTTCATCCCAGAGAACCACGGGGCAAGATCAAACGCGGGGAATCCACATGGGTTCCAGTAATAATAGTATCCAGGAGTTCGTATTCTACCTCTCTCCTTTTATCAGGCCTAACATAACGGAATTTGTAACAATTCAGTGTAGGTGGTACGGATGATCAGTGGTCCACGTAGCAAGTCCTTGAGTTGCGCTTGGAAGGTATTTCACCACCGACTTTGAGTTTCATAGTAGAATTCATTCAAATTTCGGAAGTTTTCTACGGTTCTCATCGTCAATGGGATGAAACATGTAGCCGAATTCATCATATTTGACCCAAGAAAGCACGGACAACAACGCTTGTTGATCCTTGTCTGATTTGAGTGTATTCGAATTAAGTTCTTGTGATTGGAGAACGCGATTCGACGGGCCAAGACAAAGTCTGTCAGGAACAATATTGACCATGCAACAAAGTGGGTTTGTCGTGTCAAGCAAATTGGTCCACGATCGCAAAGTCCAATACAAATCGAAGTAGCGTATACCATATCCGGTAACCTTAACCTCTTGGATATTCACACTCCGGGGAAGTAGCAATTCCTTGTGAAGTGTAGGGATCAACAAAAATCGTAGAATTGGTAGACAGACATCGGAACCCTTCTGTAGAATTGATGGAAGACAGGATCACGCACACGGATGGTTTCGTAGTTCAAGAAGACATGGGGATGGACATAGAAAGAGCTCTCATCAACATCCAGGCCATGGTAGGAGGGGAGCCATAGAATGTACGCAGTAAGGGCTGGCGCAAGTAATTTCAGTCCCGAAGTTATAACATTGCCTTGCCATCGAGATCACCCAACATTACTTTCAACAACGCCTTTCGGGTTTGTGTAAATCGAACTTGTCTTACCGATGCCGCAAGTCGCTGTGTAGTAGGCCTTGCGGCGTGACTGATATCCTCATGCGCTTGAAGAAGCCCATCGACTTTGTGGACATAATTCGAAATGTTGCCATAACCGGTCGTCGATATCGAAAGTTCTTACGCCGCGTGCGGGTAGGAGAACCCAGCACCGTGTAGGTTATCAATTGAGGAGTCCGTAGCACCATATTCGTGATCTTCAAGTGGAAGAAGGAGAAATTCTGGATTTCACCCATCGCCATCAGGGACAAACGCTCCATTACCTAGTAACCGGGCGCAACATTTGACGACGACACCATAGAAGAAGGTAGTATTGCACCCCGCGCACCGGACGATCCTGCTTGTTCCCAAACCGCACAAATCTTCGCCAGTCCTGCCGGCAAGAATGGGGCATCAGTCCAAGTTGGAGAGTACGTACATCCAGAAGGAATCGCGCATTGCACATCTCGGTGAAAGGTAGGAACCGATTCAGCGATTCTTTCGATTGAGAGGAAGTAACATGTCACAGGGTATAATCAACGCCAGCACTCCGCGCACAGGAATTTCTAACTGATTCCTTCATACATTATCGTAAGTAGTTATCGACGTGCTTCGTTGAAGTGTCGTAAAGTTATCAGACATGGACGAGCGCATGCAAAGTTCTTCGGCGCTGGTACCAGTGCTCACGACCCAGCGCAACCCCATGAAGTTTCCAGCGCATTGGATCAGCCCTCTGCAAGTCCTTGGTGTAGTAAAGTCTTGTAGTAGTGAGTTGCGTAATTCCCTTGAAGTATTGATCGAGTAGCTCCGCTTGTACAGCGAGTAAGTGCCTTGTATTGGCCTTATTCGCTCACATAAGTTAGCTTTGCTCGGCCCACGACATCATCAGTCGAATTTCCTCAGCGGTTCCGAAGACAATTTGCCTGTTGAAGGAAGTATTGGGAGCTGGATAATTTGCATAGATGGTGGCAAAATGAAGTCCTTCGAGATCGGGGACGGATCGGATGGGGGTCAGCATGACGGCACACGTGATCGGGTCAGTGGTGGCATCACACAGAAGGAGGCCAGGCAGAGCATGTCCGGCATGCGGTTGGAAAGACTTCCCCGACGAGCTCTTGGACGAGTACGTAGAAGACCAACTACGAACAGCCATATAATTCACTACCGAGATGCGGTCTCTACGAAAACACCACTCAGAATTGGCCCGACACACTTCTATGGGCGCAAGGTGAACCTGGCCGATTTTGGGACAGCCGTTGTAGTAATTGCTCTCGCATAAATATTCACCGCATTATACCGCAGTGTCGGCGAGACTAAGAGGAGAGGCGAGACAGAAGAGGAATTGTGGGAGACTTAGAAAAGTTGTATTGATTGGGTGTTTCTTCGGTTCCCTTAACTTTACCACATACGTCCATTTCGGGCGCTGCCTTTGTGTAGGGCTGACAAGTCTGCCCAATTTGAATTGTATTCCGTCAAGAACAAAAGAGGATCTGTGTATGCGCGCGAAGTAGCGAAACTTGCTGAGAAGAAGAACTTTTGTTCTGGCCCAAAAAGTCTTATCAGCAGTAATCTTGGTTTCCTTCTTGGGGATAGAAGCGGCTACGCAGCCACCCAGCGCCTTAGACGATGCCATATGCGAGCTTGAGCAAATTTGTCATTGCAGCGTGGCATGCGTCAACCCTTCGCCAGAGCGATAGACCTTAAACGCGTTGTCCCACGGAAATTAGATAGCATCCGAATACCTAAAAGACTGTGTGTATGAATGTCAACGCAAATGGGCTTCTGTTGATACGCATTTCGCGGCCTTACACGTCGAAAGAATTTAGAGCGAGATTGTTTACGCCTTGAAATGACTTGGTGAGTCTTTAATCTC